>APFE030431644.1:75766-205016 GCA_000404065.3 Pinus taeda | reverse complement strand
GCTGTTCCTGGAGTAGAAGTTGGAGACCAATTTCGTTATAGAATTGAGCTCTGCATTGTGGGTCTTCATCGGCAGATACAGGCAGGGATTGATTTCTTGAAACAAGGAAACGTGACACTGGCTACCAGCATCGTGGCATCAGGTGGTTATGAAGATGATATAGACGGTGGGGATGTGCTGATATACACTGGCCATGGTGGAAATAACTACAGTGGGGACAAAAGGCAGAACAAACACCAGAAACTTGAACGCGGAAACTTGGCTCTTAAGAACTGCATAGACAGGAAGACACCCGTGAGAGTTATCCGTGGATATAAGCAAACGAATACTGGAATTCATGAAAACAGAAAAGGCACAGTCAATGTAATATATACATATGATGGAACCTATGATGTGCAAACATACTGGCTCGATAAAGGGGTATCTGGATACTCAGTATTCAAGTTCCAGTTAAAAAGACAGCATGGTCAACCAGAGCTGGGCTTGAAGGCAGTGCAATTTATAGGGAGGGCACAAAAACATCTAATTCGTGAAGGTCTTAGGGTTAAGGACATTTCTGGAGGCAAAGAGAGAAAATACATTTGTGCAGTGAATACCATTGATGAGGAAAGTCTACCAACTTTTTTTTATACAACTAAGGTTATTTATCCATATGGGTGTAAGCCTGAGCCTCCCAAGGGATGTGAATGTAAAGACGGGTGTTTGGATCCTTCCAAATGCTTCTGTGCTTCGAAAAACGGGGGAGAATTTCCATTTAATTACGATGGTGCTATTGTGTATCCTAAGCCTATTGTATATGAATGCGGTCCTTCTTGTAAATGTCGTGGGACTTGTCACAATAGAGTGAGTCAACATGGTGTTCGACATACACTTGAGGTTTTCAAGACAGATAAGAGAGGTTGGGGGGTTAGATCATTAGACTCCATACCTTCTGGTAGCTTTATTTGTGAATACACTGGTAACCTTCTTTCTGATACTGAAGCTGAAAAACGTGTTGGGAATGATGAGTACCTCTTTGATATTGGACGCAATTGCAATAGCAGAGATCAATCTCTTTGGAGTGATCTTTTAAGTTTGATGCCCGACATTGAGGCTCGTGCAACCTCTGACATGGTGGAAGATGGAGGATTCACGATTGATGCAGCCAAGTGTGGAAATGTGGGTAGATTTGTTAATCATAGTTGCTCTCCTAATCTGTATGCACAGAATGTTCTTTATGACCATGATGACAGAAAGTTACCACATATCATGCTCTTTGCTGCCGAGAACATTCCTCCTATGAGGGAGCTTTGTTATCACTATAATTACAGTCTGGATGAGGTTCATGATTCGGATGGTAACATAAAAACAAAACCCTGTTACTGTGGCTCTTCACAATGCACGGGGAGAATGTATTAAGTGCCTGGAAGTTCTGGTTGCAATATCTGATTTACAATTATAGATTTTTGCCCAGGTACAGAACCATTCTCTGCATTCAAAATTCTTATGCTTTTTAAATTTGCTTCAATCAGCTATTCAATTAATCAACTAATGATGTATTCTGATTTGCTATAATCTGTATTGATTTGCTCTTTAACTAATGGTATGTTGAGAATGAAACACTTGGGAATGGGATTGATTCTTAGAATATATACTGTGTTGGAACAGGTGGACTTTTACAGGTGCAGAGATTTTTGTGTTGGAACAGGTGGACTTTTACAGGTGCAGAGATTTTTGTGTTATTTGAAAGCACTATATCTACCTGGATTTTTGTGTTATTTGAAAGCACAATCTCTACATGCCTCCTTTGGGTCAGTGTTCTAAGTGTGATTTTGTTGCTGGGAAGCTTTGCAATGCATATAAACCAGAGTTGTAGTAATTCTATACAAAGTATTTAGTTTTTTTTTTTTTTTCGTGGGATTTTTTTATTGTTCAATACACGTATAACAAAATTTGTTTTTGATAGAATTGTTATTGAAATAGAGAAGGAGAAACATTGTGGTGTTGTAGATTTATTGGAGAAGTTAGACAACAATCATTAAGAAGCAAATAAATGTGAGAGTCTTAAAACTTACAAATGTTGTAAGCAGCCACTAAAGATAACAGGAATAAAGCATTATTTTGGAAAATAACTGAAAAATAGTTTTTGTTTACCTTTAGAAATTGGATAACTGAAGGGTATGGTACGAAGAAATTTGTCTAAATTGATATGTAACTTCAGGTAGCTGCGAAATCTGATTTTAGACTAGAAAAATGACAAAATTGGAAGAATTCTGTTATAACATCTTGTTTCTAGAGGACGTTAAAAATAGTCATCAAAACTTTGTGATTATGAATAGAAGGTTTTGTGGTAAAATTGTTTTAAATGTGATATTAATAACTTCAAGATATTTTTCAAATAGTTGTTAGTTTTATTATCTATTATGATTAATATCACCAGATGTTGTCTATAAACTACTGAATTGATAAATTTGTATCAACATAACATGTTGAAATTACATTGTGCTTCTTTTATATAAAAAACTTATAACCATAATATTTACATGGTGTGAGTTTTGCACTCTCCTCTATTGTTTCTTAAAACAAATCCTTAGAACATTTATGATAAAATCTTGAGGTTGAAGGCTGAACTTTTTCACTAGATAGAATGAGGATTTTGAGTCATTACATCTCAAACTTTCCATCTTCCTTGCCCCACCAATCATATGATTTTTTTTATGAAGTTAAGTGCCTTTCTCTTTATCTTTAAAATGATTCTTTCTCTTCTATATGCACCAATTGTTTTGTCCAACAATTGACATAGGTCATATACATTGGGGAGATACATTATATGCTAAGTGCCAAAATTATGTATTGTAAATAATGAAGCATAACTTTCTTCTTGGAGCTGAAAATATGGCATAAGAGTACTCATCATAAATATATTGGATAGGAAAGTATGCCACCCAAGCCATAATTGGAATATGAGCACTCAAATCCTTAAGGGAAAAGAAGCAAGTTTCTTTTTCAAATTAAAGGGAAAAATTGGCCAAAATTGACAAAATTCATATGATGATAACTCTATGAATGGAACATATGAATAGTCATGAGAAAGTTTAAGATTTAAATACATCTCTCCACCCATAATTTTCAGTAGGGTAATCTAAATTTAAAAGAAAACAAGAAAAATAAATTAGTGGTCTTAAAGAGTAAAATAGTACATGTAACTTCCATAATTATAGCATTACCTGTATATAATAGTTTTTGTTTTCTACACATTGAAAAATCATGAGGGCTAGAAGCACAAAAGATGACTAGAGAGCTCTTAGCCATTAAGGAGAAGTAAGAAGCATGGATGTTAATATGGGCAATCAAGACATAGTCTAGTGGACATCGGAGTAGACCATATCTAATTAAGATTAAAACCACCATGAAGAGTCTAACTGAAAGTGCAATGTTAGAGGTTTGATAATGGGATAATAATGACTAATATTCTGAACATATATGAATCCTTTGAAGATCTATTAGTTGATCATGAGTTACACATGATTGAGGTGGAAGCTAAGGCTAGTGTAATTTAGTCACATTATGATTCTAAGCTAGCAGATATATTTCACTCGAAAAATAACCACATTGAAATATCTTGGCCGTTAAACAAACCATTGGATCCAAGAGAAATATTAGCAAAATTTTCAAGAGCTATCATATAAATTTGAATGGGATGGACACAGCTGCATATTTATATATCATTCCATTGGGTTCCTATGATATTCTTGTTGGGAGGAATTTGTGGGAAAGTATTATGTTATCCTAAATTGTTGCAATAAGGAATTTATTTCCTTATGAGGAAGGGTAATAAAAGAAAGTTCAATGAATTCCAAAACCACATCTCCATAACTTAAATTTTAACCCCATAGCTTGAAAAAAGGTTTTACTAAAGGTTGTCATTTATTTACAGTGTGTGTGGAGGAGCTAGTGATGTTTCGTCGATTACACTTCCTTAAGGTCACATAGGAGGTTGAATCTGACCATAGTAGCCTCTCTTCACATGTTTACACGGTTCACAGGGTTACTTTGGGTAGGCTTGAGAGGAGTGTTACGGAGTGGTATCAGAGCGTGATTCAAATCTACGACTAGATGGGTTGAATGTGTTAGTCATGCGTGCATGTAAGTTGCATATGTGTCTCTTACACTTATATAGTTGTTACATTTTATTGATGATTGATTAGGGTTGTAATATGGTTATCATGGAGAATTTGATGTTGATTTCATGAAAGATATTTATCATGAGCATGTGACTAGTTTCATATGGTTATATGTTGCTTATATGTTGATTTTGCATCACCTACTTACATCCTTGTATGTTAGGTTACATTTTGAATATTTTGATTACATGTATCAGTCTTGTAGGTTGATTTCAAGAACTGGTCGATTATGTTGGACTACATTTGATTATGCGTATTTGTAGTTGGTTAGGCATTGCTTATGCATGTTTTTGGTTGCATGCAACAATGTGTACAATGGAGTAATGGTCGTTTTTTGCATGAGGTCATATCATGCATTGTTGATATGGCCTTGCATTGATGGCTAGACCCTAGTTAGAGTGATGTTTATGAGTTGTTACATTTACTTGTGTATGTCAATATGTTGTTATGATTACGGTACACATGTATCATGTTGATTTGGTGATCTTGCACACAAGGTATATTCCCCAAGATATACTAAGGTATGTTGATTTATTGTGATTTGGTTTATCTGGGATATTATGCCTTGCAGGAAGATATATCAAATGGCTAGCAAGATGGTTGACTACAAAGATTCTCCCTACAAATCCAAAGAGAAGTATGGTGTTGGGAACACTTCCAATTTGGTAGTAACTGTTAAGCTAATTTATTGACTAAATTAACACAAGTATTTAATTATCAATCGGGGATTGTAAAACTTGGAGGCAAATCCACTGTATATGGACATCAGATATAATCAAGTTTAGAAGATAAAATTTGGAGATTTAAGGAAGTACATATTACAAATATAAACCTATTTTAACAATTTCTAATTCATTTATGTAATATATGAGGGAAGAGGCTCCTAACTTAGGAGAACGAGGTTATCCTTCCCTACAATACTACTTTCATGAAGATAATTCTAAGAGCACTAATTAACAGAGGCTTGTGATACAGAAGATGTAAAAGAAGAGGCTCCTAACTAAGAAGGTCCAAATTGTCCTTCTTCACAATCCTAGTATATCACAATCACCATTGCTTCAAACCAGAAATGCATAAATAACTTCAAATGAGAAATGGAGAATGAAATTCAGTTTTAGTTCAAGATCAAATAGAATGGGAATTTAACTTAAATTCCTTTGTGTCCCTTCATATGTAGATTAGAATTAAATCAATATTCATTCAGCAATCATCACACATCTAAATACATTTGAAACAAAAATTAGTCTATGAAAACTATGAAAATTGAACCAAGAAATGTACTTAGCTTGGTGTGGGGGGCCTCCATCCTTGCCTTGCACACTTGAAGAAATCTCATCTGCAACAACTTCAGTAAATCAACCAAGCATGAACAACAAATTGGAATGAAGCAAGTTCTTCAAATTAGCTCCCAACTCCAATTATACAAAAGTTACATACAAATTCCATTACAAAAGCCATCAAAGTCTTGGCTTTAAATAGAGGTTTAATGAAACAAACTGATCTATATTATCTCTAACACTCATATCTACTCATATACACCTATCTAAGTCGAACTCATCCAATTCATCCCAAGAAATATGGTCAATCCCATAAAATCTCAAAACTGCCCTATTTCCTTGGGATTTTCTAGTGACTAGTCATGTTTGACCAGCCTTGACCGGGCCTAATAAAGCTTGTTCTCGCCGAACCAAGTGGAGTTAGCTTAGTCCTAGTTCCCAAGTTGTCCATCTATGCATCAAACTCGAGTCCAAGTGTCCTGCAAGCATGTCCTCCACATAGCTATTATGGGAATTTCTGATTTAGTCCAAAATTGCACTTGAAACTCAATTTTCATAAAAACTTCTAGAAATTGCAAAATTAAAATTAAACACCTGAATATGCATAAAATACATCAAAATGAAATGGATATGATGGAAAATGGATGGAAAATATAAGAATTAAGTAGGTTTCCCTAAGCAAAAATAGACCAAAATTGAGGGCCAACACTAACGTTGAGAAGCTTAAAGGAAGAGATAAGGAGTTGTGAGGGAGATAATGATAGAATCAAACAAACATATGAAAAATTAGCAGAGGTAAATGTAGTGATACTCCAGAGTTCGTCAAATTTTTAGTGGCAAGGACTACGTCAGATCAGACATGAGGAGGATCTACATGGGGCATATGTTAGTAGATCTCATGTCGATCACTGATCAGTTAGAGAGGACATAATATGAGATGACAGATTATTGTACACTCCGGAGAGTAGAATGGATAGACATAGTTATGACTCTAGTTATGATTCTGATAGGCACTATGATCATCACCATTATCATCTTTATAGGAGGAGTGATAGGAGATACTTGCCGGATGAGTTTAAGAAAGAAAATCCACCTACTTTTGATGGAGAGGTAAAGAGATCATAGGGTGCAGAGGCTTGGTTACTTGGTATGAAGAAGTTCTTTAAGCTACATGACTACTAAGAGAACATGAAAGCTAGAGTGGCTACTTTCAGTCTTAAAGTTAAAGAAGACATCTGGTGGGAAGATTTGAAGAGTGTCAGGGACATAAATGAAGAATATTTGTCTTGGAATAAGTTTGAGTGGCTCTTTAAGAATAATTGCTTGCTAGAAAGGTACACTCATGATAGGGAAAAATAATTCTATGAACTAAAGGTGGGATCCATCAAAAATGATGAGTACACTAGTAAGTTCTTGGAACTGTTGAGGTATGTTCTTGACCTCAATGAGGAGAAGGTTACGATTCAGAGATTCATTAGTGAAATATCGATTGCATTGAAAGATATAATTAAATTCGATGAGCCTAGATATTTGGAGGAGACCATTCGAAAGTTAAAACATTACTATGAACAATCGAGGCGTATCGTTCAGACTAATCCAAGTTGGAGAGGTAATGTAAAGTGCAAAGGAAAATGGGATAAAATGTGAGCAAGGCCATAGGGTACAGATAATAAGGAGAATGTTGTAGCACCTAAGAGGTTTAATGAATCAAAAGAGTACATGGGCATCGATCTCAAGAAAATAATGAAGATGGATTATGGAGGCCTATAGAATGTTGGACTTGTGGCAAAGATCATCGCAGGGGATATTGTGCATATAATCAAGGTGGTAGACCTCAGATATATAGTGCAAAGGAGGAACAAATTGTTGGAGACATTGGTCAAAGTATTCCATGTATCTATGCACCCTTGGATATCAAACACGAAGAGCATCATGCATCTATCATCGATATGGATGGTAAGCTTTGTGATCAAGTTATTTCTCTTTTGATTGACCTTGGATCTAATTATAGTTATGCTAGTGCTAACTTTGTGTATAAGTGTGGCTTGAATAAAGAGTTGTAGTTGCATGCAAAGTCTTGGTTAGTGTGGTTGATTATAGGTACAAAGAGGCAAGTGCATCATTGGGTAAGAAATTGCACATTTGATTTGAATGGTATGCATAATGTAGTACATTTGAATGTATTATTGTTGGGTGTGTACAATATGTTATTGGGCATATATTGGTTGTATCTACATAGAACCATGTTTGACTTCTATTACAAAGCAATTGAGTGTGGTGATGACAATGGAAAACCAAGAGTCTTGCAAGGTAAGAAGAAATCTACATCAGTTAGGATTGTGACAACTATGCAAGAAAAACGTAGTTGCAGGAAAGGGTGCAAGCTATTCATAGTACACATTTCTAGAGATAAGGGCAAGGAGGCTGAGGATGCAGATGTGTTGAGCAAGTACCCATTTTTGCAGCTGCCTCGGGATGTATTTCCTTAAGGCAATACAGAGTTTCCACCTCACATGGAGGTATATTTTTCTATTGAGCCAATACCAGGGGTAGCTCAAACATCTAAAGAACCTTACAGGATGAGCACACTTCAGTTGGTTGAGTTAAAATTAGAGCTGAAGGAAATGTTGGACAAGGGATACATTAGACCAAGTGTATCTCCTTGGGGTGTACTGACCTTGTTTGTAAGGAAGAAAGATGGTACTCTCAAATTATGCATTGACTACATGTAGTTGAATGAAGTGACTATCAAAAATAGATATCCTTTGCCAAGGATTGATGAATTGTTCAATCAAGTGAAGGTAGTAGTGGTGTTCTCAAAGATTGATTTGAGATCTGGATATCATCAAGTATGCATCAAAGAGGAGGACATTTACAAGACTTCATTCAGGTTTAGGTACGGGCATTATGAGTTTATTGTTGTTCCATTTGGTTTAACTAATGCTCTAAATACATTCATGTGTTTGATAAATAGTGTATTGCATCAATATTCGGATAAGTTTTTTATTTTTTTCATTTATGATATACTGGTATATTCTAAGAATGAGGAAGAGCACATCGAGAATTTAACAACAGTGTTGAGATTTCTAAGAGAGCATCACTTATAGCCTAAGTTTACAAAGAGTAGTTTCTTTCGGACTGAGGGACACTACTTGGGACATGTTGTCTCCAAGAAGGGAATTACAGTAGATCTAGAGAAGATAAGGGTCATCATGGAGTGTATAGCCCCTAAGAATGTGGATGAGGTGAGATCTTTCATGGGTTTGGAAGATTATTATAGGAGGTTCATCAGGAACATCTCACAAGTTGATTATCCCATTACATCCTTATAGAGGAAATGTAAGAAGTCCAAATGGATAGAGGAGTGCGAGGCTAGCTTTGAGTAGCTTAAGTCATTGTTGATACATGCACTAGTTCTATAGATTGTAGATCTGAATAAGGAATTTGTACTATACACATATGCTTGCAAGAGAGGGCTTGGTGGAGTCCTTATGCAGAATTGACAAGTGGCATGTTATGACTCCCAAAAACTAAATGAGCACAAGTAGAATTACACGACACACGATCTTAAGTTAGAAGAGATTATACATGCATTAAAGATGTGGAGGAACTATCTTCTTGGAAGGTAGTTTGTTATTATGAGTGATCACATTGGGTTGAGACATTTGTTTTACCAGCCGAATCTGAATTCCAGGCAGGCTAGAGGGTTGGCCACAATCAACGAGTTTGATTTCGTGATCAGGTACATCAAAGGTAAGGAGAAGATGCTCTGAGTAGATGGATATAGGTGAATCACTTAGCAACTATTAGTTCTTATGAGATAGATTTACAGGACATGATCTTGCGAGAAAGAGAGTAGGATGTCAGATATATGGATATTGTGCATAGCTTGTAGTAGAGTGATAGTAGAGATACATGTATAGGTCACGGTACATGTAGAGGTATAGGTAAAGATGATGGTACATCTACAGATGATGCTACAATTACAAGTACAAGTAGTGGTAGAGGTACACATGCAGGTGCAGAGGACTTGAACTATCATCGTATAGCAGATGAATTGGTCAAGTTCCGAGAGAGGATATATATGTCGGATGACAGTGATCTCAAGAAGGTGATATTTGGGGAGTTTCATGTGAAACCGAATTCAAGTCACCGACGTTACCAGAAGACACTAACAAAAGTAAAGAGACCTTATTATTGGCATAACTTGAAGATTGATGTAGCAGAGTTTGTGGCTATATGTTTTGATTCTCTGTGAGTAAAAGAAGAGTGTAAAGATACAAGTGGGCTACTAGAGCCGAGTGTGATTCCATAATTCAAATGGGAGGTCATTCCCACGGACTTCATCATAGGGTTGTCGAAAATAGTGAAGCAACATGATTACATCATGGTCATTGTGGACATGTTAACAAAGGTTGCAGGTGAAACATCATGATTACATTCTTGGTTTCGATCTGTTGCAGCCTTTTCTAACCACAGAAACCACATACATATGCCATGCATGCCAAAAATAATGAATAAATCATGCATGCAACTCGATACTTGTAAGAATCTTTGATGTAGCAGCTGATGTTGATGCCTTCTTACACTTTCCTACTCTTCCTTTGACTTCTTTCTCCAAGAATCCAAGTATGCCACACCCACTAAGAATGCTCCAAGAAAACTCTAAGTCTCCAAGAGTATGAGAGAGAGAGAGAGAGAGAGAGAGAGAGAGAGAATAGTAAGAGAGCTCAGAAAATGAACTGACAAAAAGGTTACCAACTGGTCCTGAGAAGCCTTTTAATGAATAAGGCCTCTATTTTCTTCATTTTCCATTATTTTTGTTCATTTTCCTCCTCACATGAAACCTATGACATTTCACCTCTTTTTTCTCCTAATTTCCATTATTTCCATAAATAAACGTGCCAAAATGCATTTTAATGCCATAGGCATTTCCTTTGCCAATTTTCTTAGCCATAAAAAATCAAATGAACACCTGCTAGGATGTCTTTCCCAACATTCATCTTGGAATAAGTGTCCCTTACATCCCTGCTTATTGTTTTTAACATTTATTACATGGAACTTTCATGAGGGTTGTTACAAACATGATAGTCTTTAAGTTAAAGCCCAATGTGCAGCACTTTGATGGAAAAATGTAGCTACTAGAGTGGTAGTCATTGAGGTTAAGGGTCTAATCAACTAGGAGAAGTTGAGCAACCATAAACTTGTGTGTTGATAAGGACTTATACAAGAGATGGTGTGAAATCCTCCTAGCCCATGTTCATTGTGGGAGATTCACATCTTGGAGTGATAAATTACAACCCTTTGTGCCCTATGTTGGTCTTCATTGCAGAAGCATATGCAGACCATAGCAGGATGAAGTCCCTCAGTAGCTAAGGATTAGTGGTGGTCATATTGAGCATTGTTCACAAGGGGAGTTATGAATAGTTCGACATGAGCCTTGATCTATTGATGTGTTGATGGATGAACGATAAACTAATGAGTAGGTTGGAAGTCAAGATTCAGTGGTTAGATGGAATTGGAGCATTAATCAATGCAAGAGCTACAGATTGGGAGCCAAAGGACTGGGAAGGTACAAGGTATGATCGAGAGGAACTCAGAGAGTCAACTACATCAGCCACATCGTCATATTATCATTTTGAGGGCAAGGTGGTTGTCGATGGACTGACACCGAGCCCCAATTTTGTGTCTTGTATCAATGAATGTATGAGGTCCATTATCCTTGATACGAGAGACCTAGAATGTTGTATAATATGTTGTTTAATACAACGAAGTTGGTTTGAAATTTGTAAAAAGTTGTCTATATTTTTTGCACTAGTGGATCTACTATTGTTTATATTCCACTCTATAAAGTAGTATCGTTGTGATTCTTGGTGTGGTAGTATCAAAGATTTTAGGTCTCTATCCTAGACACCAAGTTCGTGGAAAGAAACATCGTATCAAAGGGAAGCTGACCTATTTTTAAGGGCGATGAATGAGATTTTCCACAACAAAAAAACTCAAAGAGAGTTGTGGGTGTCTAGATCATGCAGCAGATGGTTAAGCTAAGGACATGGAGATGTGGTCTTGATAGGTTACATGGCGAGATGGGTTGGGAGTTCGGGTGGATTAGTAGTGAACCTATTTCCCTTCAATATGTTGTGTGGTTCTTTTCATGTGATGGACTTCCTTCGACTTGTCATGGATAGTTAGGATAGATCGAGGATTTCTTTGGCATCGATGAGATTAGGTTGATTGAGATGGCTTCATGTGATGGACTTCAGATTGGCATGCTAGAGTATTGATCAGATCATGATGTTGCATATCCAAGGTTTGAGGGATTTGCATGAGTAGTATTTGATCCAGAAGGATAAGGGCTTGTAGGATTGAGCTAATGAAGATCATGTAGGCTAAAAGGAAATCTAGACTTATAGGGAGGAATCCAATGGAGGTTTGTGATCTTTAGGTTTTGATAGAGGTACTACCAAGGTTGTCGAGTTCATTAGATAAAGTATGCTACACTCATGGACACCATATGGGCTATTGTCGCCGATGATGATGGTTACTTCCTAGTCTTGGAAGTAGCTCCCTCGCTAAGAGGGAGTATTGATTTTTATAGATTGCTAGGTACTCCAAGCCATGAGGATTGATAATTTGGAGGATTGAGCTTTCTTCCCTGCTCAGTCTTGCAAGCACTCATCCTCCTAGATCAAATGCCACTCATGCAAATCCCTCCAATCTCAGATATGAAACATCATGATCTTTTGAAGAATCTAGCCTCCCAACCTGTAGTCCATCAAATGAAGCCATATCAATCAACCTGATCTCTTCCCTGCCAAAGAAACCGTCGAGTTGTCCCAACCATCCATGACAAGACATAGGAAGTCCATGATCTACAGAATGCCACACAACATGCTGAAGTGCACCAAGTTCACCACCGATCCACCAAATCTCCCAGCCCATCTCATCATGTAGTCTATTGAGACCACATCTCCATGTCTTTTTTTGAGCCCTATACTACATGAGCCAAACACCCACAACTCCCTCTTTTTAATTTCTTTGTCCACACTTTGATTTATTGTCCATCAAAGTAGCTCAAATATGCTCTGATACCATGTTTAATTTCCATGAACTTGGGTCTTCAATGCCATGAGTCTTTAAGAAATTCCTCATTCTTACCTCCCATATATCAAAGTTTCCAGTGAACAATGGAGCCTTCACAAATTGATTGACTTCAATTTCGGTGGTTGAGGAAGACACATCTTTAAGAGGATTGAAGAATTTCTTCCTTGGCTTCACCATTTGTGTTCTAATGATTAACCTTCAAGCTGTTAGGATTTGAGTTAAGGTACTGGCTCTGATACCAATTGTTGGAAATACTGAGAGGGGGGTGAATCAATGTTTCTTTTCAATTGTTACATTTACCAGTTAGATCACTTATATTTAGAACACAAAAATGAAAAATAGAAGTAAACGCTTTTATTAATATAATATTTATAACGAATGAAGTAAAATATGGGTAGGCCTCCAACCCTTGATGAAGACACCCAAGCTCCAACTTGGGATTTGCCAAGTACTTACTTGGACTTTAGTGAGGCTCCGACCTTTAGGGCTTTGACCCTATCTTATCCAAGGCACCAACCTTGAGTTTAGGAGCACCAACTCGAAGGACACCAATCCTCAATCTTCCAAGCTCCAACCTATATTTTCTAAGCACTGAGTTGGACTTCCAAGGCTCCAAAGTTGTCAATTTTTAGGCACCAACCTCAGGGGATCCAACCCTATATCTAGTTCACTTTGTCAAGGTATGTTTGGTTGTACTTCATGTCTCCCAATATCTTCTTCAATGAGCCCTGTTAATCTCTTCAGCAATGCCTTCTCCAAATCACTTCATTAATGACAACTTGCCTTCATATGAAGGAGTCTTCACAACTCTTCATATTTATCAAACAGAATCTCCAAGTCACATCATGATGACTAGCGCATAATGGTTATAATCATCAATGTATCTTAAATGATCCTACACACACAAAACTCTTTGTTTCAACCCTCTATTCTAACAGTCATGATAACTGCTTCAGGGGTAATTGCTTTAGAAGAGAAACTATTACGACTACAGGTTGTGGCACAATTATAAAACAACCCTACCTTATGTAGTCCCTTTCTAACATATCACGGGCTGCACTTCTACAGATTAATTATATGTTCGAACTTTCAATGATTAACCCAGTCAACAAAATGTTTTTTACCTTCGTCTTCCACTGGACCTTCAACTTCCTCTATGCTCACTCGACCTTTGGCTTTCTTTCTACTGTTCCTTCAGCTTCCTTTGTCTATTCAAGTTCACAAGTTGTGAACTTCTTTATGCTCTATTTTTATGCCTAAGATAGATACTCATAATTGAAGCATTTTAACTCGTTTTTATACGAGTTTCACCAATGACCAAAGGCCGCATCTATTGGAGGGAGGCCGACTTGTATATTAAAAATATATATCAGAGAGTCTTTTATCCATAGACTTGATTATTCACGGAAACCATATAAGAGCTATTATACCCACATGGAGGTCCCACATGCTATGTCATCACCTTTAATCTCGCAATGGGAATTTCATGAGAATCAGAGTCATTCCTTTAATCCCGCAATTGCAACTTCATAAAAATCGAAGATTTTACAAGTGTGCACATGCTCTGTATTCCAATGGAGTAGATGTGATATTTAATGAAATATTTTTAATGAATCCATTGGGTCCACAATATTATCGCAATCAGAGGTTTTACACGTCATCCCTTCGAAACTTGTGATTCAACAGATGCGATATTACATTAAGTTATGCCATAGTGGTGTAGTCGGGTCTGCAATAATATCGCAATTGCAGTTTTTAATGTGACATCACTTTATGAATTGCGATATGGAAGCTCCAATAAGCAGATGCGATATTTCATTATGGCTGTTACCATAAACTATTCAGGGCCATATATTATATCGCAATCAAAGTTTTAATGTGACTAGCCTTCATAACTTGCGAAGGTTTCGACACGATGGATGTGATATTAATTAGGGTGTGTTATAATGGGACCAACGGGTCCGCAACTCATATCACAATCTGGGATTTCAGTGTAACAACAAGGCTTCAAGACTCGTGATGCGATGGATGCGATATTTCAATAGAGGCATATTGTAACAGAACCATTAGGTCCGCAAAGCTCCTTTGATTTCACTATTTTATTCCTTTAGCACTTACTCTTGGGTATATGCAATAAGTGTAGTTTTTCTTCCCTTTAGCACTTACCTTTGGGCATAAGGGATATGCTCCGATGAACTACTTCTCTTGCTTCTGATATGCTTCTCTTGCTCTGATAGGTCTTCCTTTGACTTCTGATAGCTCTTCTTTGAAAACTCTTGTTCTTGACTTCCAATGGCTTCCCTAATGGCTTTCGTCCTTGGCTTCTTGCTCCTGTTACTTCACGAATCTACTTCTCGTTGGCTTCACATCATCATTTAATATCCCAGAATATATCCATGTTGACATCAATTATAATCTAGATCAACACCTAGTAGCCTACTCAGCCTCCCTAAACAAGCCTTCTATCCACCTACACTTGCAACGCAACACTTTGGCCTACAACATATAAAATACCCACAAATTTTATGTGCAAGACACCTTTCACCTACTCGGCCTAGTCTTAATTAGACCCTCTCTCCCTCACTGGTTGCATCTACCCAAAACTATCCTAACAGTCACAAAAATGACCTCATTCTCCTCTTCGCTAGTTCTCTTAAGGCTGCGGCTCACTGAGGTATACTTCAACCTCCTTCCTCCTTAAATGATCTCCTTTCTATGCTTCGTAAGGTGTCACTATAACCTCCGCAACACCTCTTATTTATACACCAACAAGAGCGCTTCTCCAACATTATCTAAGGGCTTGAACAACTATCACAACAGTGTATGGTTCAACGCATATTTAAGTGCATCAAATTATTTTTGAGCCACTTCATCCTAGATAAATGGGACACCCTAGGGTTTGTGACAAGAACCCTAGTGTTTCCAAATTGATTTTTATTGATTTAAGATGCATGCTTTTATCTTTCGTCATATTTTACACCACCCTTTTTGTTGACATAGAGACTCATACCTTTACTGGTGCACTCTTCTTTCAACCATCTTTCATTGAGCTTGAAACCCTTTTATTTCTATGTTTAAACTTCTAACCCTTGGTCCATCTCAACTTCTTCTACCTATTTATGAACTGTCAACTTATTTTTCATTTAACGTTTCCCTAGGGTTTGTGACTAGAACCCTAGGGTTTCCAAATAGATTTTTGTTGAGTGAGGAGGAATGGTTTTACCTTTCATCATATTGTGAATCACCCTTTTCTTTGACATAGGGATTAATACCTTTAGTGGTGTGCTTTCCTTCAACCCATCTTTACCTGAGACCGAAACCCTTTTATTTCCATGTTTCATCTTATAACCCTTGGTCCATGTCAAATTCTGCTACCTACTTGCCAACTCTCAACATGTTTTTCATTTAACTTTTCCCTAGGGTTTGTGACTAGAACCCTAGGGCTTCCAAAATGATTTTTGATGAGTGAGGAGGAATTCTTTTACCTTTCATCACATTATAAATCACCCTTTTCTCTTCATGTTTCAACTTGTAACCCTTGATCCATGTCAACTTATGATACCTAATTTCCTACTATCAAATCATTTCATGAACTTCCACCTACGATGATTTCTTAAATAACCATGTGTAAATTTACTATTCACTTATCGTATGATGATGATTCACTTGACTTACACGTATATTTTTTATTCCACTATGTAGGGATGGAAGTTGAAAATCCACATGATGGATAAACTGTGTCCAATCAAGTTAATCAACCAAAATATGATCAAGATGTTCCCTATTGACCTAATCAACCACTAGAGGAACATGTGCCCTATCAAGAAAATTAATTTTCAGTAGGGGAACAACATGTGCCAGTTAATCTAATCAACCAATGGAGGAAGAATATTTTCCCTATGAAGTTGATCAACCACTAGAAGAACAAATTGTTTCCTCTCAAGTTAACAGTATAATAAGGAGTTACAGTAGTTTGGAAAGGGGTGTACCATTTATAGAAAATGTGGATGCAATAAAAATAGAGGACTTTGGGCAGCCCATCCCTCCTCGCATTATTAGCGACCATTTCAATAACATCACTCGAAAACATTTTGAGAAACATTCAGTTGTTGCACAAGCTGAGATACTGCATGGGTTGATCAAACGTGAGAAACTAAAACATGCCACAAAGCTTTTGGGTGTCCAAGATGCTAAAAGAAAGAAGACACATATTAATGTCACTAAAAATATATGCAAGGCATTTACTATGTTTGGAGAATCAAGAAAACCCAATGTTCAAGTTGTCCGTAGGGAAATTACAACTGTTATTGTTGCACCAAGTACAACAAAACAACAAAAGTTGGCATCAATGTCAAAATCACTCCATGTTTCAAGAAAAAATCTTGCATAAGAATACCAAATTCATGGCTCAAGTGAATGAAAATGATGAATCTTACTTTTGGGCTCTTATCACCAAGCAACCCTACCAAGATAAGATTATAGCAAGAATGAGAGCATTTGTGGTAGAGTTTTGGGAGAGTCATTCCCCTGCTATTCCAGATATAAACCATGTCGTATGACATCACATAACTAAAGGTGATTATGTGGAACATGCTAAGCACATTGTGGAAATGAAAGAAGTTGCACTGTTCATGGAATTCCAGGAAAGAAATTGCCATTTGAAGTAACTAGCAGACATCTTCACATCATAAACTCATAAACAATTGAAATTCATTCATAAAAATCACATATGCATAGTCAGTCTATATTAGTACAACACCATATCAAAAATATGTTGTCTCGTACTTGAATATCGTAACCATAACCATCTTCATAGGCCAATCCAGGTTAACACAATGCATTTGACATCAAGATATTAAATGCAATAACCCTAATCATCAAGTTAATTAGCATATAACAATAACAATTTAACATATGACATACTCATCAACAACATATAACATAATCATCAAGTTAAGTAACATAAAACAACAACAAGTTACTGTCATGCATGACTATCCAACACATGTGCATATGACTACACTGATCAACTAGCATCTACCATGCATATATCCACACCAACAATAGAATGACAAGTATATAAGTAACCATAATTCTTATAATAACCATTAACAACATACCTGCATACCCAACATACAAATGTATGTGACGATTTTATCTTACCCTAAAGTCTAGTGTTGTAACCTCGCTTTGATGATCTACATCTCCTTCTTTATCTCAACCAACACATCAGCACCATAACAACCAGCAACATCATGATGATAAAAATTACATACGATGACCTCACAATGCATTTTTGACCCCCTATACATGCATAACCATAACCACTATAATGCATGCATAACAATATATAGACATTGACATGCATAACAAATGCATATACAACTGACATGCATTCATGACAAGCACATCCCAATATCCACATCGTCAACCTCGACATGACAACACAACTATAATAATATACAATACCATGCATACATAACAATAACATATACAACCTACATGTATGCATGAAAACACATTCCACCCTTCGAGTCCAAGTGTTGAATTGTGCTCTGATACCACTCTGTAAAACTTTCCTCCCAAATTTACCCAAGCTAACTAGTCCACAGGGATAAACATTTGATGAATAGTTAATATAATGTGATTCCACTCCCTAAGTGTAGTTAAGGAAGTGAAATGTATGAACCAACATATTGCGGACCTGCCTTAGGTGTTGCAGGACCCCGAGAAGCTAATCTACCACTCCAGGTGCCCAACCCCTAAGTTAAACTAACCTTTCAATTAATTAAATGTGCATTCTCTCCCATGAAATGGGCATGCGTGTGACTAGGACCCTCGATTCACTCCCACAATGCCTGTAAGGGAGATACTACAATACTTTTCAACATGTTCTATGCTAGAGACTATGAGATTTAAGCCACTTCTTCAGGGCTAATCTCCAAACCATTGCCCAAAACTTAATGAGACTTTCCAAGACAATAAATGAAACTAAGAAAAATCCTCTAACATAAAACATGATCAATGAATTGACCTTACCAAGCCTAACGATGACATACATTTCGTCAAACACATTATGAACATGTAATCTACAAGTTATAAAAACATATCTGAGCTTAGGGGTCTCATAATTATTCGAGATTCATAAGGAATCATTGATGCCTTATCAAATTAGTTTCAGTACCATGTATTAGGTCATATATTCATTGTTCATTCATTTATCAACAAAAACATGATGATAGCCATACATCATAACTATCATAAAACATTCGCATAGCCATCATATAACCAACAAAAGTAAAAAGGATACAACAACCATAAATACCACTTATGAACTTTCCATTTCTCCTAATTTCCATTATTTTTAATAAATAAAATGTCAATTAATTCCATTTTTCCTTTCCAAAGCCCTTTCGATTGCCTTTGCCAATTTCCTTTAGCCATAATAAACAAATTGCACACCCACTAGGATGTTTTTCCCATCATTTGGCTTGGAATACATGTCCCATGACCTTTGTTTTATATTTTTTTACATGAAGTTTTAACCTAAGTTGATAAAAATAATAAAGACAATGGACACAAGAAGTGGGCTCCAAGCGAGCTAAAAACCCCTCCAAGGGGACAATCTAAAAATAATCTCTTCTCTTCTTATAAAATCTACTACAAATGAGAATGCCAAGACTGATAAAAAATTTTAAAGCACTTTTTCAATTTAACTTTTTATCTTGATCTTCTTCTCTTATTATTATTGTATGTTTGTTTACTTCATCAAACTGTTACAAAAACATAAGATATTGGCTCTGTGCAAGGGAAACACCTCTCTCTCTTAGAGAGGAAAACCCTTTCGTAAATTTCTCTTATTGAAGATTCTTATTGATCAATATCAAACACTAGACCCTTGACAAGAATATCCTCCAAGCACAACTCAAGTCCTTTCTTCTGACACTTTGTTTCCCAAAACTTCTTCCTCCTTCTTCTAGCACTTTGTTCCCTGACAACTGATGATAGTCCTTGTTATGTTATCTCTTAAAAGAGATAATTTATGTTTGATCCTTAGTGAGGTCCTTCACTAATGAGGTTACCTTCCTTCTCTTGACCAACTGAGATCCTTCTTGATGTGAGGATGAAGACTTAATGTGACGATATTGTAGCCCTAGTTTCTTGCATGTGTGAGAGGTTTCCTTGTGTATTTAACTTATTTCTCCTTCGCTTGAGAGAGCCTCTTCTTCACTCGAGTAGGAGGCCTTATAGGCATAAATTTCTAGCCCAAAAAATGAGATATGAGAAACTATAATTTTTCTTCTATAGTGACTGCAAATAACCCTCCTTTCATTGCACGTGTGATTGTAATTCACCCTAAAAATAGTCCTTTAAACTTTAGTTATGTCTCCTCCTTCTTCACTGCACTAGAGGCTCCTTATACTTGTCTTTCTTCAACTTTTACTGGGATTCTCTTGCTCAGGCCTTGACTAACAACTCTATCTCTCATAAGATCATAAGATCATCTCACAATGTTGGCGAGAACAATGACTTATAGACACCTTAATCATTGTCTCTCAAAGTACATACTCATACAGGTGTTCATTGAGTATGACCTTCTAGGACTATTCTTGTCTTGGGTTCCCAACCCTCAAAGAATATCGGTCTTCTTTCCTATTCTTATCTTGGGTGCCCTACACATCCTCAAAGAATTCAGATGGTAGATGATTACCCAATCCTTCCATTCTTTCTTCCCAAGTCAAGACACGAATATTGTGTCTATATCTTCCTCTTAATTGAGGAAGACATGCCCAAGCTTCCTCTAAAAAGGAACTTGCTCAAGATCATTTTTGATTAGGAACTTGTTAGAACTCCCTCTTAGCTAGGGACTTGTAAATACATCAAAAGCTTCTTCTTTCTACTTCCTTCAACTGCTTGATCTCATTCCTTCTTTTGAAGTCATGAAGTCTTTGTTTGAACTTCTTCTTCATAGGGCACTAGCCATTGATCACTTTCCTTCCTGGCTTGTTCATGTCATTTCTCCCGTCGTGGAACGTGGCCTTCTTGATATATTTCAATATATTTCATCGTCTCACTACCCATTTGTTATCTGACTATGCTTTAGAATATTTATTATATATATTTTAAGTTGTACTTTCTTATTACCATACTTCGATTTAGTGGACCTTCATGAATTCATCCTGATATTGCTTCAACATCAAATAGTGCTTTTGTTGGATGGTTCCTTCATCATGACATATGTGTAGAGTTGAATCAATTATCTACACCTTAGTATCTCCAAGGACTTCATATGCTTGATCTCTTTCTTCATTTGCTTCTTCTTGGAGTGATTATTCAACCACATTATACTCCTTATTGGAGAACTTCTTCATGTTGACCTTCATTGCATTGTAGTACATGCCGCCGAGCAAGTTAATGGTGAAAGAGATCCTTTTATACTTGATAGTTCTTTAGAATTATTCCCATGACCCAATAATATATATGATGACCTGACTTAAAATTTGACGTATACATAGCTCATCTTGATTCTGGTTTGATCATCTTGTCTTCATTTTATGGTTCCTATTGATTGGTGTAGCCTTGCTTGCTTAATATTTTCTTGCCTTCATATCATCCTCTCTTGAATCCCTTGAATGGGACTTTGAATGAGACAACTACGCTTATTTAAAAATCTTATTTTGAAGATTCTATCAGAGGATCTTGAAGACCCTTATCTTGAAAATGTTTCTTCCTTTTGATGATAGAGGCCCTCTAAGATTCTTAATCATGATTAATTATTCCTTCATTGTGGATGAGGTCCTATAAAAGTTATGCTCCTTCTATATGAATATCTTGAGCTATATCTACACCATGATCCTATATTCTAGAAGATGATACTTAACCACGCATCCTATCCTATCTTTATATGCTCCTATGCTACTCAATACTTTGAAATAAGTATTTAAGTAAAGAGGTTGACTTAGCCATAGTAGAGATCTGGAGGATCTTCCTTCTTCTGCTTCTTGTATTCTTCCTTCACTTCTTTAGTTACATGAGATTCTTTCCTTTTTCTTTTCTTGTTGTTGTCCTTCTCAAGCTTAGGACAATCCATTTTGTAGTGTCCATATTCTTAGCATCCAAAGAATTGGAATTTGGACATATCTCTATTTATTGTTCTTCCTGGACCAAATTTGCCAAATTTTCCCTTTCTCTTGGCCATGGTAGAAAATGCTTGCTCCTCTGGTCCCACATCATCCAAGGCTTTGAGTCTAGTTTCCTCTATCTTGCATAGAGACCATAGTTCACTTAGTGGGGTAGCTTCTTTCTTGGCATATATGCTTGATATGAAGTTGCCCCAATCCGAAAATAGAGAATTGAGTACTACAATTATCATTTCTCTGTCAAACATGACTTCTCCTAGTTCTTTAAGTTGACCCCTCATCTTGGAGATCTTCATGAAGTAGGGAGTTATTCCTTCCTTCAATATATTCATCCCTCCAATCTCAGATATGAAACATCATGACCTTATGAAGAATCTAGCCTCCCAACCTGTAGTCCATCAAATGAAGCCATATCAATCAACCTGATCTCTTTCGTGCCGAAGAAACCCTCGAGGTGTCCCAACCATCCATGACAAGACATAGGAAGTCCATGATCTATAGACTGCCACACAACATGCTGAAGTGCACCAAGTTCACCACCGATCCACCAAAACTCCCAACCCATCTCATCATGTAGTCTATTGAGACCACATCTCCATGTCTTTTGTTGAGCCCTATACTACATGATCCAAACACCCACAACTCCCTCTTTTTCATTTTTTTGTCCACACTTTGATTTATTGTCCATCAAAGTAGCTCAGATATGCTCTAATACCATGTTTAATTTCCATGAACTTGGGTCTTCAATGCCATGAGTCTTTAAGAAATTCCTTATTCTTACCTCCCGTATATCAAAGTTTCCAGTGAACAATGGAGCCTTCAAATATTGATTGACTTCAATTTCGGTGGTTGAGGAAGACACATCTTTAAGAGGATTGAAGACTTTCTTCCTTGGCTTCACCATTTGTGTTCTAATGATCAACCTTCAAGCTGTTAGGATTTGAGTTAAGGTACTGGCTCTGATACCAATTGTTGGAAATACTGAGAGGGGGCTGAATCAGTGTTTCTTTTCAATTGTTACATTTACGAGTTAGATCACTTATATTTAGAACACAAAAATGAAAAATAGAAGTAAAAGCTTTTATTAATATAATATTTATAACGAATGAAGTAAAATATGGGTAGGGCTCCAACCCTTGATGAAGACACCCAAGCTCCAACTTGGGATGTGCCAAGTACCTACTTGGACTTTAGTGAGGCTCCGACCTTTATGGATTTGACCCTATCTTATCCAAGGCACCAACCTTGAGTTTAGGAGCACCAACTCGAAGGACACCAATCCTCAATCTTCCAAGCTCCAACCTATATTTGCTAAGCACTGAGTTGGACTTCCAAGGCTCCAAAGTTGTCAATTTTTAGGCACCAACCTCAAGGGATCCAACCCTATATCTAGTTCACTTTGTCAAGGTATGTTTGGTTGTACTTCACATTTCCCAATATCTTCTTCAATGAGCCCTGTCAATCTCTTCAGCAATGCCTTCTCCAAATCACTTCATTAATGACCACCTGCCTTCATATGAAGGAGTCTTCACAACTCTTCATATTTATCAAATAGAATCTCCAAGTCACATCATGATGACTAACGCATAATGGTTGCAATCATCAATGTATCTTAAATGATCTTGCACACACAAAACTCTTTGTTTCAACCCTCTATTCTAACAGTCATGATAACTGCTTCAGGGGTAATTGCTTTAGAAGAGAAACTATTGCGGCTACAGGTTGTGGCACAATTATAAAACAACCCTACCTTATGTAGTCCCTTTTTAACATATCACGGGTTGCACTTCTACAAATTAATTATATGTTCGAAATTTCAATGATTAACCCAGTCAACAAAATGTTTTTTTACCTTCGTCTTCCACTGGACCTTCAACTTCCTCTATGCTCACTCGACCTTTGGCTTTCTTTCTACTGTTCCTTCAGCTTCCTTTGTCTATTCAAGTTCACAAGTTGTGAACTTCTTTATGCTCTATTTTTATGCCTAAGATAGATACTCATAATTGAAGCATTTTACCTCGTTTTTATACGAGTTTCACCAATTACCAAAGGACGCATGTATTGGAGGGAGGCCGACTTGTATATTAAAAATATATATCAGAGAGTCTTTTATCCATAGACTTGATTATTCACGGAAACCATATAATAGCTATTATACCCACATGGAGGTCCCACATGCTATGTCATCACCTTTAATCTTGCAATGACAATTTCATGAGAATCGGAGTCATTCCTTTAATCCCGCAATTGCAACTTCATAAAAATCAAAGGTTTTACAAGTGTGCACATGCTCTGTATTCCAATGGAGTAGATGTTATATTTAATGAACTATTTTTAATGAATCCATCGGGTCCACAATATTATCGCAATCAGAGGTTTTACACGTCATCCCTTTGAAACTTTTGCTTCAACAGATGCGATATTACATTAAGTTATGCCATAGTGGTGTAGTCGGGTCTGCAATAATATAGCAATTGCAGTTTTTAATGTGACATCACTTTATGAATTGCGATATGGAAGTTCCAATAGGTAGATGCGATATTTCATTATGGTTGTTACCATAAACTATTCAGGTCCATATATTATATCGCAATCAAAGTTTTAATGTGAGAAGCCTTCATAACTTGCGAAGGTTTCGACACGATGGATGTGATATTAATTAGGGTGTGTTATAATGGGACCAACGAGTCCGCAACTCATATCACAATCCGGGATTTCAGTGTGACAACATGGCGTCAAGACTCGTGATGCAATGGATGCGATATTTCAATAGAGGCATATTGTAACAGAACCATCAGGTCTGCAAAGCTCCTCTGATTTCACTATTTTATTCCTTTAGCGCTTACTCTTGGGTATATGCAATAAGTGTAGTTTTGCTTCCCTTTATCACTTACCTTTGGGCATAAGGGATATGCTCCGATGAACTACTTCTCTTGCTTCTGATAGCTCTTCTTTTACAACTCTTCTTCTTGACTTCCAATGGCTTCCCTAATGGCTTTCGTCCTTGGCTTCTTGCTCGTGTTACTTCATGAATCTACTTCTCGATGGCTTTACATCATCATTTAATATCCCAGAATATATCCATGTTGACATCAATTATAATCTAGATCAACACCTAGTAGCCTACTCAGCCTCCCTAAACAAGCCTTCTATCCACCTACACTTGCAATGCAACACTTTGGCCTACAACATATAAGATACCCACAAATTTTATGTGCAAGACACCTTTCACCTACTCGGCCTAGTCTTAATTAGACCCTCTCTCCCTCACTGGTTGCATCTACCCAAAACTATCCTAACAGTCACAAAATTGACTTCATTCTCCTCTTCGCTGGTTCTCTTAGGGTTGTGGCTCACTGAGGTATACTTCAACCTCCTTCCTCCTTAAATGATCTCCTTTCTATGCTTCTTAAGGTGTCACTATAACCTCCGCAACACCTCTTATTTATACACCAACAAGAGCGCTTCTCCAACATTATCTAAGGGCTTGAACAACTATCACAACAGTGTATGGTTCAACGCATATTTAAGTGCATCAAATTATTTTTGAGCCACTTCATCCTAGATAAATGGGACACCCTAGGGTTTGTGACAAGAACCCTAGTGTTTCCAAATTGATTTTTATTGCTTTAGGATGCATGCTTTTATCTCTCGTCATATTTTACACCACCCTTTTTGTTGACATAGAGACTCATACCTTTACTGGTGCACTCTTCTTTCAACCATCTTTCGTTGAGCTTGAAACCCTTTTATTTCTATGTTTCAACTTCTAACCCTTGGTCCATCTCAACTTCTTCTACCTATTTATGAACTGTCCACTTATTTTTCATTTAACTTTTCCTCAAGACACTTTACATCATGAACTTTACAGTTTTACATCTTAAGGGGGAAAACCCATTTGATATAGACCCTCATAGACCACCCAGTTTTGTGACCAAACATAATCTATCAAATCAACACACTAGGATTCCCCTAAGATTCTAATGACAAAATTCATTCTGGCTTTGGGGTTAGGTTGAAGGAAAACTCTGTCGATCATGGATCGGTGAGATAAAAAACCTTCCGGAATGTAGATTATCACTAGAAAATTAGGTCCACCTAGGCAATTTACATACATGACTCAGCTCTGCTAAGATTATTTACAATTTACTCATGCAGACCAGGTTTACAACATAATATGATCAAGTCAACGATGATTGTCGAATGGCACGGACACGTCAATCAAGCGCTACCCCTTTTGTGAAGAAAAAGGGGGTGTACTGCTATTGGAAGTTGACACATAGTGGTCAAAGAGCCTTATCAAAGTTTTGGTGGTTAGTTTGGATTCGATTCCAGCTAAAACTGTTTTGATGGATGTGGTTGTGGCGGATATACCTCCAAGATTTGTTATGCTTCTGTCCAGATCTTGGGGAGCAAAGATTAAAGGGACAATGCAACTTGATTTCTCCTATGCTACTATTCCCGTGTTCGGTCAAATGAGGAAATTATACCGGGAGAAAAAGATGAAGTACATGATCACTAACAAGGAGAAACCGGTAAATCATCTAATCAACTATGTACATACTGATTTAGAATCATTTTTTTTGTATTCAGATAGCTTTAATGATGCAAATAGCCAAGTAGTTGAAGTAGAAGACATTCCCGAGATCACTGAAAATTTCAAAGAGGTCTTAAAGCAAGAAAGACAAAGACTTGATAGTACCACTGAGGAATCAGCCTTCCAACAGTAGCAACATATTGATGGGCAGCAAACAGAGTTTCAGCATTTGGAAGAGGACGAAACAGGCTTGTGGAGCATGGATTTTGATGGCACAGTAGCAAGGGAAGGTGATAGAATTAGCATTTGGATACGCAACCCTATTTTCGCCCCAAACAAAGTGCCAAGCAATGTAAGGGTCTGTTCTTATAAACTAGCTTTTGACTATTCAAATAATGAGGTTGAATATGAGGCTTTAATTGTTGGTTTGAAAATTCTTAGAAAGTTGAATGCTAAAAGGAGTTCAGTGTATGGTGACTCCGAGTTAGTTATCAAGTAGGTGAAAGGGGAATACCAAGCTAAGCATCCTCGAATGCGGGCCTATCGCAATGCGGTATTAGATATCTTGAGAGTATTTTCATATTACACTTTGACATGTGTCCCTCATGTTCAGAATGTCATTGCAGATTCACTTGCAACAACAACAAGTAATTTGAAAATTCCAATGAATTCAAACAACAAGTTTGAGATTCATGTGAAACATCGCCCAGCTGTCCCCAACAATCAAAGGTATTGGCAAGTGTTTCAAGATGATGAAGAGATCAATGAATTTATGCAAAATGAAGGTAAATTCAAAGACACTTATATTGATGTGGAGTATGATGATGGTGAGGCAAATATAGAAGTCAATCAGATGGAAGTTTTGCAGCTGAAGGACAACGTCATTCGTAAAGGTCTAATACCTATAGAGGACTTGTTCGATCAAGATGATGTGGCCCAAAAAACGAGCTTGCTACCAACCGAGAAAGGAGTTGAGGATGTGAACATTGGATCAGCTGAAAATCCTAAAATGGTGAAATTATCAAACGCATTGCCCCCATAGGTAAAAACAGAGTATATTAGTCTACTATCTTCGCTTACTTATGTATTTGCTTGGGATTATTCAGATTTGAAGGCATATGACACAAGCATAATTTAGCATATCATCGCGATCAAGCCAAATCAGAAGCCTTTTCATCAGAAGATAAGAAGAATAAATTCAAAGCTGCTACCCTAAATTGAGAAGGAAGTAAATTGGTTGTACAAAGATGGTATCATCATTCCCATAACATTTTCAGATTGGATTTCAAATTTGGTGCTTGTGTGTAAGAAAATAGGTGAGATTCGGTTATGTATTGATTTCAGAAATTTGAATAAAGTATCTTTGAAGGACAACTATCCATTGCCTAAGATGGATCACATACTTCAGAGAGTATTTGGAGCATCTCGCATGTTGCTACACACTGGTTATTCGGGTTATAACCAAATTCTAGTCCATGAGAATGAAAGAGATAAAATAGCATTCACCACTTCGTGGGGAACTTTTCACTATGCAAAGATGCCTTTCGGATTGAAAAATGTGGGTGCAACCTTTCAGCAGGTGATGGATATCACATTTGCTAATGAAAAAGATGTTTTTCTAGTTGTTTATCTTGATGATTTGACAGCTTTCTCTAATTCAGGTGAAGAACACCTTTATCATTGGAAAATTGTATTTCAGCGGTGTAGGAAGTATGGTATATCTCTCAATCCAAAGAAAATTTTGTTTGCCATGGATGAAGGCAAGCTTCTCGATCATATTATATCAAAGGAGGGCATCTGCATTGATCCATCTCAGGTGGAAGCCATTTAAAGGATTGATTTTCCATGAAGTAAGAAAGAAATCCAATCATTCAATGGTAAGATGAATTTCTTAGGTCGCTTTGTGCCCAACCATGTAGAACATTTAAGGGAAATTACAAACATGCTCAAAAATTATAGTGTAGTGAGATGGACTGAGGAAGCAATTAAGTCTTTCAATTTGGTGAAATTGGCCCTTTCTTCAATTTTGGTTTTGATCAACCCAGACTATACTGAGGATTTTATTTTGTTTTCATTTACCTCGGATCATACTATGGTAGCGGTCTTGATGCATAAAAGAGACCAGCTTGAGAAACCAATTGCATTTTTCAGCAAAATCATAAGGGATGCAGCATTAAAGTATAGTATTATTGAAAAACAGGCCCTTGCTTTGGTAAAGACATTGAAAGATTTTCGGGCTTATATTCTACATTTTCACATCCTTGCCTATGTCCCTAATGCTGTTGTTAAATATGTCTTAGTGAAAATAGATCCAGAGGGGAGAAGAGGCAAAATGGATTGCTGGCTTATTGGAATATGACGTGGAGATAAAACCAACAAATCTCATCAAAGGATAGGGGCTGGCTAAACTAATGGTTGAGTCAAATTTGCACCCCTTGGACATTAATCTCATTGTTTCTATGTCTGAGGAAGATGAAAATAGTTTGCCCGCTCAGGTATCAGAAATTTTTCTTCTTTTTGCTTAGCATTTAGACATTGTTTATGTACTCCAAAATCTATCATCACCACCTAGAATGGCTAAGAACAAAAGTAGGACACTGAAATTGAAGGCTGCCAAGTTTTGTATCATGAATAATGCACTCTATTGGAAAGATCCCGATGGTGTCTTGCTCAATTGTTTGGTTGAAGAAGAGGCAAAACAGGTTATGGAAGACTTTCACAAGGGAGATTATGGAGGCCATCTTTTCTGAAAGACAATAGCCAATAAAATTTTTAGGGCGGCATATTATTGGCCAAATCTCTTTGCTAATGTGTACAAAACATTGACAAGCTGCCACCAATGTCCGATGTTTCAAGGTAAGAGCAAATTGCAACCTTTACCACTCAAGCCCATTGAGGTCAGTGCTCCATTTCAGCAGTGGGCTTTGGATTTTATTGGCGAGATCCATCCTTCTTCTTCAGCGCAACACAAATGGATCCTCACAGTGACAGATTATTTCACCAAATGGATTGAGGGGATTCCCACAAGGTAGGCCACTGATTCGATAATCATTTCATTTCTTGAAAACAACATTTTGTCTCATTTTGCCTGTCCAAATAAGCTGGTCACTGACAATGCAATAGCCTTTAAATCTAAAAGAATGATTGATTTCTGTCATAAATATCAAATCACTTTGGGGCACTCAACTACCTATTACCCCCAAGATAATGGATTGGTAGAATCCTCAAATAAATCTTTGGTCAATATTATCCAAAAGTTGCTGGAAACGAACAAGAAAAGTTGCCACAAAAATCTGGTCAATGCACTTTGGGCAGACAGAGTAAGTCAAAAAACATCTATAGGCATGTCTCCGTTTGACCTTGTGTGTGGTGTGGACACAGTCTTCATGACCTCTCTTGCAGTCCCAATGGTTAAACTCCAAGAAACGAGCAGTGAAGATGATCACTTGCAGCGGAGAATCAATCAAATGATTCATTTGCAACAAACTAGAGAGGAGGTATTTCAGAACATTTTCAAGCTACAAGGGAGAATCAAAATGATATATGATCGAAAGGAAAAGGAGGATAAGTTTCAAATAGAAGACATAGTGCTGAAATGGGAAGGAATGAAGAGAAAGGTAAGCATGGAAAGTTTGAAAATATTTCAAAAGGACCTTACAGGATTGCTGCTTATCAAGGCCAAAATGCTTTCCTTTTGCAAGAAATGAATGGCGAAGACTACCTCGGTGGGCTGGTCAATAGACGGCTACTCAAACGGTACTATTTGTGAAATGTTTTCTGCTATCATATGTATCATTGTACATACCAGTTTGTTTAAATTACATTGCAAGTGTGTACTATTTTCATTCTTTCAATTTGCAGTCTGAGGTGAAGGCTATAAAATTGAGGTTTGATTTTAGTTTTGGTTTGGTTGGTTTGAGTCAGGTCTTTTAGTCAATTTCAGTCTTGAAATTGAGTCTGTTTTGAGTCACATTTCAATCCTGAAATTTAGTCAAGAGTTTGGTTTTGCTTTGTCAAAGTTATTGACTCCATAGCCGAATGGATGAAGGCACTGCCTGCTTTCCCATAGATCTGTAGTTCTTGGCACCTCCAAGGAGCTTCCATCCCCATTGGAGCCAATGTTAGTGTCGGTATCTTCATCCCTCCGTCAGAGATCAAATTCTCTTGTTGCATTGCATATTAGGTGTCTTGCTCGGTTAGCTACATTCCATTAGGAGCATGGATCATCTGACAGTAGTGGCTTGTTGTACATTTTCCCTCATGTCCTTTACCTGCTGGCCATTTCCATTCCTCAAGATCATCTGGTCACTTTTTGTTTTAAAATTTGCAAGAGTCATTTCTAGGGTTTCAATTTCATTAGGTCTAGGGTTTCATAAAAAAGGTCTTCAAAGTGTCCAATAATAGTCAACAGGTGCATGAGGAGGTTGAATAAATTTATAGTATCAATAAATTTCATAATCACTTGCTCAAAAATGTATTTTTCCTCATAAATATATTTTTCCTCAAAACCCTATTTTGAGGAAAAACAGAGTATTTTAGATATTTATTATATAAATTCATGTCATTTCAGCTCTCTTATATGTAAATCACATTAGTCGCAACCCTGGTCACCTTGCCAAGCTTCAGATGCTCCATCCCATGCAAGACAAAAAAAAAAATCAAGTCATTTAGTTCATCAAAGGCACAAATAAAGTAAACTATCCGAAAACAGAGTTGAAAAAGTAAGTTACAATGCAAACATTATCAAAGTGGGTTTTATGAATCAAAAATCGAAAAGCTCTTGTATATAAATCATTTTTCATAATTCAAAAAGCTCATTTGTATTCAAAGAAGGAATATTAAGCAAAGGAAGCAAGCTTGGAGTAAAACTATGTAAGTTTGTGGGCGCAGTGCATTAGCTGAGAGGCGCAGCGCATTGTGCTACCCTCGATAGTGTTAAAACTATACTGGCACGACACATACAGGAGACGCAACACATTGGGTTTGTGTCGCAGCGCATAGGGCTACCAAGCCCGATTTCATCACAAATTCCCTCAAATTCCCAAATTTGCGCAATCCAATGGTGTGCAAGTAAGTCTATAACTCTTCCCTTGCTAATGAAAGAGTTCTTGTTAAAGTTTATGGTGGTTTAGTGTGAAAAACTCAAACCCTACCTCTTTGAAGTTTCTCAAAAAACAATTGCCTAGGGTTTGCATTTGTAATTTCACTGCCAAGTTCACTCCACCACTCCCTCACTTTTTGACTCCTACATTTATTTTCCAGTTCATCTGCTCATTCCCTAACTCCCATATTCCTAAAAAATCATTCACCCCTATCCCCAATTCCGATTTTCCCAAATCCTAACTACAAAATCCCCAAACCCTAATTGTTGTCCGTAATCTTACATACTATTCTCTAGCCCCCTATTTCCCAAACAATTTTTTATAATAGTCCTAAAACCCCTCATACCCACTCCCTCCACAGTTCCTCATATATTCTTACCCTTGGTGGCTAAAAACTAAAAACACCATAAAAATCTTCATACTCATCAAGAAAACTCACACATTAGCAAACATGGAGTCTAGTCCTTCATATGATCAAGATGAAGAGACACATAGTGACTCTCCTACAGAAATCCATGCACCAAGGAGACCTCACAAGGGTGGAAAACATATACGAGAGGAGCCTACTTCACTTGCCAAGCTGTAGGCATGCCCTCTTGCTATCACATGCTTCCAACACCAATCCTGTTATCAGTTCTATGAGATGGTTGCTAGAGTCCAATATCATCATGAGTTGGCCAGGTTGTTTGTGCTTCATCTACATAATGGCCAAACCACTCTATCTAGTGTGACATTCACCTTAACACCGAAGTCTATTGCTCTAGCAACCGACATTCCTAATGTTAGAGAGCAGTGGAATAAAAGGCAGAAAATTGACAAGGAACATTATGAGCCATACATCAAGCCGAATTATTTGAGACAACTTAGCAGAGTTTTTCCCTTTCGGTACTTGAAAAACTCATATGCTCCCTTGATGAAACTCATCATGAAGTATTTCAGCTGTGAGGGCCTATTTTGTCGCCTATATGCCTATCATATCATATTGTTGATGCACTTTACCAGGGTGAGAATGATGAATCTCCCCTACTTCATGTGCCAAAATTTTGAGAAGATGACCACCCTAGTACAACAGAAGACTCCTTAGCAGCAGTTTAACAGTATATATCATTTTTCACTCATCAAAATTGTGGTCATGCATCAGCTTGGTTTGTAGGGCATCTCATGGGAGGATTTCATTTCTCATTAGTTCTTCACGACTCCTCAGGTACCTTGAGAAGCTTTTCATGAGACAGGTGGCCCTTCACATTAGCAAGAGGGTCATGAGACACAGACAACTAGTACGCGGGTATTTGTCACCTATCAAAAAGGCACTAGAGGGTTGTTTGCAGTAGTAAAGCGAGTACTATCTCCACCCAAGGTGGAAGCGGTCTCACTTCCTTCATCAGCACAACAAGTTCAGGACAAGGGCAAGAGACCATTACATGATGAGGGGCCTTCAGGTGAGCATGAGACCGATTTCATTCTCATTCAAGATGATGACACTGATTTGGGCCCACAAAGCTTAAATCTCAAGGAGGTCATCCAAGAGAAACAGGAGGACATCAATTCTTTGTCCCTCAGCTTAGAAAGAGATAAGTGGATAATAAAGTACCTGGAGCAAAGAAACAAGCAACTTGAGGATCAGCAAACGATTATGGAGCTTCAAAACATACGAGAAAACCGACAAGCTGCCAAAAGGAGGAAGGTGAAGCTCACATTACTTGAACAAGAAATCAATGCTGATCGTTAGTCTTGGCTTGAGAGAGCTAATATCCACTTGGAAAAGTTTTTAGAGAAGCCCATCTGTGAGAAAACAATGTAGAGGCACATGGCCTACCATTACTTGGCAAGAAACAAAGTGTGCAAGGCTAGAATCACGAACTTGAAGGACAAGTTGAAGAGGGCATTGAGGATGCAAAAGGAGAAAGATAGACTCCAGATATTGGCTGAGGCTCCCTTGGCCCAACACAACACTTGATGGAGACCACTTAGCCCAAATTTCAAAAAATTTGGGGCACTTCTTGCATTTTTTTATTTTTTGGTCTAAAACACAGAATTTTCTGCCCTATGCACCACGCCACCTGGCGCTCGCTTTTAATGGAGGCCTCCAAATGAGAAAAACTCAGAATTTTTGGATTTTTCATGAAGAAATATGCATGCTCACCAATGGCCAAGAAATTTTGACAGGTTTTGAGCCCTCGAAAAAGGTCAAAAACACCCAAAAAATGACCTTACTACCCCTATTTTGACAGACAAGAAGCAATGTTGGGAGAACTCAGTTTTGGAGGGGAAAATGGAGGCCAAATTCAAAAATTCATCTTTTTTTGGAAAGTAGACAAGCATACCTTTCCAACAAGAACACTTGGAGAAAATGTGGACACGGGGAAGGGCTCCAAGAGTGGGCGCAAACAAGCACTATGCATAGGGAAATCAACGCAGCGCATTGGAGAAAGTTTGCCCAGTTTGATAAAAAAATACTATGTTTTTCGCCCAGTTTCTTGACAGTTTTACTTTTCTTCTTCTTAATGTCAAACTTATGATGTAATTTAATGTAAATTGATAGATCTTGATGTAATTTTTTCAAACTTTCACTCATGGAGGTAGATTCATCTATCAAAAAGTAGTTTGCAACTAAATGAATCAGTTCCCTAGTTTCTAGAGGCAAGTTGTTTCACTGCCTAATTTTTAGTTCTCAGTTTAGAATTAGTTGGAACAACTCCTAAACTTATGAGCTCAACCCCTAGAGGGTAGTATGAGTTATGTTTTGTCTATATCTTGTGTTTTTTTAGTCATTAGCATGGTTGGAATTTTGAGAAAGCTTGGAGCTTCGTTGTATACATTTTTCAGCAGTTTTGGCTAAGGAATAGACTAGGATTTGCAGCACTCTATGGGATTCATGTGGCTTCTTGCTTTGATATTGTCTTTCCTTCTGCAAATGTAAGTTTACTTGTGTTTTATGTATGCCATTCTCTCTCTTATTTCATCTTAACTAAAAAAAACAAGGATAAAGGTAAAATCCATTGAAATTGCAGTGGTCTACCTAGGGTTTGCTTATTTATCTATGTTTTAAGCTATTGAAGAGGATCCCTGAGGTTTTCTTGCCCTCTTCAACTCCTAATCTATCTAAAGCTCTCCATTTCATTCAAATCTGAAGTATCAAATCAATTTCCTACCTTGCCCCATCGAGATTTCTGCAAAACTGAGCCTTATTCCCCATACACATAATCTATCTTTCCATTTGAGCCAAAAAACATCATCAAACTCAATAAAACCATTTTACACACATGCCTAGCCTAAAATCATTCTTCATTCAGGTCATCTCAAGCCTCATTGATCATATTTTTCTAAGATTGACAAGGAGAGAGCCCTCTCCCAACCTGGTAGGGCTAGCTACCAGGTTCAGCATGGTTTGATGTTACCCTAGATCCTACCTTTCCTAGCCTAAGGTAGATTTAGGCACTAATAGAGGCAACACGAGAACAATTGAATAATGTTATGTCAACACTTGTAGAAGTTATGGATGTCAAAGCAGTGATAACCGAGGGGGCTGAGGTGGAGGTTATTGGGGAGGCATAGGGAGCTATCCCAAAAGTTGGAGAAGTATTAGCTAAAGTTCCCAAATCACCACGGACACCTAGGCTGAAACTAACCCCAACCAAGGAGCCTGTGAAAGATAAAAAGGGAAATTAGCCTACAATACCAGTGCATGCCTCGCTGAGAAGGAACCCACCCAAGGACAAGCCCACCACATCGGAAAAGGGTGAGGCCATTAACCTAGAGCTAAAGGAGGAAGAAATTGAAGACATCTCGATGGATGATGAGGACTTGGGGGTAGAAGTGGAGGAAGTTGAAGTCTAGGGTGCTAACCCTATCACTAAGTTTCTTGAGTATGTCCCTTTGCACAAGGGAAATATGAAGGTGCCAAAAGACTTGATGAGAGCAAGGTCCCCTTGCAAACCTCTCTGCTGCTAGATGAGATTATCTTTGAAGGACTGCACTTGGGGTGGGTTCCTTTATTGGAAACTGGAAGATTGGGATCTATAACCTGGTCTTCAACTTTTTTCATGCAATTAGCCCATAACCACTAGATTCTCACTTGTGTGAACAAAAATAAAACTCATTTTTGGTCTTCCTCTTCTGCTAGATCTTGCTCCTTGAATTCTTTATTTTTTCTCTCTATTTCCTTATCTTTTCACTATATATCGAACTTGTTTCTTATGGAATTCGAATTGTGTATTAAGGAGGTTAAAGCTACTTCTTTATATAGTATTTCCATGAGGTTGAATACCCCTTATGGGTCCAACTTCTTGTTGGTAAGGATGACTTGTGCTTGGAGGCTCATAAAGACTTTCTAGACTAAAAATAATATTTTTTACATGTTACAATTTTCCCAATAGGGTATTATACAAATTATAAAGACTTTTTTGACTCAAGAAAAGTATTATTTTCACATGACAACCATAGGAGCATGAAATGCATACTTGACCTAGATGACAAATAGGATGAAGCATGAAACCCATGCTTAAAAAAAATATTTTTCATTCTTCTTTTTCTTGTAACATAAGATATACATATTAACATGAGTACAATGACAATTATGAATATTGAAACTAATTACATTTTCCAATATCTGAGAGGCAATGGTGTCCAAACTTATGCCTCCGTCATTGTTGTATGATATGATGGAGACATAAAGTTTGTTAGTAAAGGCCTTTCTATTTCTGACATGTTGGCTATGATGATTTAAATCATCATTGATTCTTATCAATATGAACCCTTTCTTATATTAATATTTCAAATTGAGAGTATACAATTGTGCCATTATGAACACCTCTCTACTTAAGAGGGAGTGTTGAAAAATGTAACTAATGTCGGTCTTTATAACATAATAAAACATATTTTTTGTCATATTAATTATTATTTTATTTATGTGAAAGCATGTATCTGTGTCAAGTCCCATTTGGTCCTTTGTAAAGAAAATACTTTCATTTTTTTATCACGTCAAATTCATGGAGAAATATATATATATATATAGATATAGATATATATATATATCAAGGACAATTTGATGACTTTGAAGGAAACATAGTCATGATCATCATATATATCTTCTACAACTAATTAGGGTAGAAAAGAACGAAGAAGAAGGAAACTATTTGCAAGATGGAGTAGACCAATTTTTTTTTGTGACAACCTTTAATTTCAGGGCCAAAATTTCAAGACAAGGCTCAAATTGCACGAAGACGCAATTTGACCATTATTGACCTTGATTAGAGTAGACAAAATTTAGAGGTGACTTGGAGGAGAGTTGGACTTGACATTTTGGTGGTAGTTTTGAGTCCCAGTCTTGGTCTTAGATATTCCGTTTTGATCTAATTCTACAAGAGAAGGATTTTTTGGATTTCCCCCTTGTGTATTTTTTCCTTGGCTTAGAGCCCAATTTCTAGTGTCTCCTATCTCTTGTGAATTATTTTCTATATTTTTTGTTATTGTGTAATTTCTTAATGACATAAATAAACAAGTAAAAGCTAAGAAAAGAATACATATCAGTCACAAGTAATTAGCATGATAAGAAATTCTATCATCTATCATAATTCCAATAGGATGTAGTAGATGCATTAGATTGTTACCACCCTAATTTATTTGTTGTTGGAACCTCCTTAAAATATGATATATGATATGCACCAAATCTATCACGAAGACTCAGTTTTCACATGCATAGATGTAGTCAATGCAAGATAAAAAACAACGAGTCCTATTTTGCTCAAATATTCAAATTATGTTTAAGTTTAATCATTTTCTCTTCCATATCCTTCAACATATCAAACCCGAGGACCACCTTTGTGATACATTATACTAATTATGATTTGAGAACTACACTCCCTATGATATATTGGTTTAAATAGTGTCATTTTTAATGGCAACTCAAATAACCATTATTGTAGGAAAATCCAACTATGTATATAATCATTCATCATGAATGGCTTGTCCATCACACTCACACACATTTTGAGTATTTCTTCAACTATATTATTAGATATTCTTTCCTACCTATCTATGTGTGGATGATAGGTTTTAGTGGCATTCAAATTTGTGCCTTACCCTTTGAATAACCCCTTTAAAGAAATAAAGTTAAATTTAGAATTTCTTTTTGAAAAAACAATTTTTAGCACTCCACGAAATTGGATAGTTTCTTTCATATATATCTATGCAATTTATGTTTCTCTGTCACTCATCTCAAGTAGGATGGAATGTAAAGTTTACTTAAATTTCTTACCTCCACTATGCTTGAGTCATGTCACTTCACTTTTATGACAAATTTAGTGATGATAACCATGGTGATTACAACTTATAGTGAATATGTTGGCTGCTTATGCTTGGCCTTCACCCCATGGAATTCCATTTGTTTTTCCACAACCTTGGTGTTTGGTATAGAGTCTTAAACTATTTGAGACTACCAAGGCAAGACTCACAATGATACTACTTTCAACATTGAAATATAAAAAACAGTAAATCTAATGTAAAGGAGGTCGCCCCCTTGAAGAGGCTGAATTCTAAGGTGTTGACCTATATTTTCTATCCTTTTGTGAGCTAGTTTCCTAATAGATTCTCAAATAATTATGTGACCCCTATGCTTAGATATGTTGTTTAAACATGTAAAATCTATATTTGTGACCTGTTTGATGAAATGGATGTCATGGCTAGTAGGGGTCTCATCAAGTCCTTGTTCAATTTATTACATGTGTATCATTATTTTGATGTTATATTTCATTTCTGGAAGTGTCACGGAGTTATGGTCAGCGACCTAAGCCTTGGACATGATAAAGTGGCACAAAATTCAGAGTTGTAAGTTCAAAACTGCTTGGGTAGATGCAGCTAGTGAGGGAGAGAGGTTCCAATTGAGACTAAGCCGAGTAGGTGAAAGGTGTCTTGCACATAAAATTTCTTGGTATTTTCTATGTTGCAGGCTGAAGTGTTGTGTTGCAAGTGCAGGTGGATAGAAGGCTTGTTTAGGGAGGCTGAGTAGGCTACTAGGTGTTGATATAGATTGTTGTTGGCATCAACATGGGAATATTCTGCGATACTAAATGATGATGTGAAGCCAAGGAGACGCAGGTCCATGCAGTAACAAGAGCAAGAAGCCAAGTACGAAAGCCATCAAGGAAGCCATTGGAAGCCAAGAATAGGAGCCATCAAAGAAGAGCTATCAGAAGTCAAAGGAAGACTTATTGGAGCAAGAGAAGCATATCGAAAGCAAGAGAAGCAGTTTATCAGAGCATATCCCTTATGAACAAAGGTAAGTGCTGAAGGGAAGAAAAACTACACTCATCACGTATACCCAAGAGTAAGTGCTAAAGGAAGAAAACAGTGAAATCAAAGGAGCTTTACGGACCTAACGGTTCTATTACAATATGCCTCTATTGAAATATAGCATCCACTGCATCACGAGTCTTAAAGCCTTGTTGCTACACTGAAATCCCTAATTGCGATATGACTTGCAGACCTAATGGTCCCATTATAACATGCCCTAATTAATATCACATCCACTGTATCGAAATCTTCACAAGTTATGAAAGCTTGTAACATTAAAACTTTGATTATGATATAATATATGGACAAGAACAATTTATGGTAACAGCCCTAATGAAATATCACATCCACCTATTGGAACTTTCATATCGCAATTCATAAAGGGATGTAACATTAAAAACTGTGATTGTGATATTATTGCAGACCTAACTACACCACTGTGACATAACTTAATGTAATATTGTATCCGTTGAATCGCAAGTTTCAAAGGGATGACGTGCAAATCTCTGATTGCAGTAATATTGTCAACTCGATGGATTCATTAAAAAGGACTATAGAAATAAGAATGTCATGCAGTCAAATATAGCTCAGGTTGATGCTGGTCACTTAGAAAAATAGTAACAGTATGGCACAACCTCTCACCATTTCATTAGAATGTAATGATGTTGAAATACTGGATGGCAATGACTTAAGAAGAAGCACAAAGATACAAAGGAACTCGAATTTGAAGAGAGATAGCGAGAAATAAATGTCAGTGGAATTTTCTCTTGATTTGGGCTATGAATACCTCTTAATTCTAATTGTGGAGACAACAAAATTCGGATTGTAGAAGCACAAAAACTTGGATATGGATATTTGGAGTCTATTTGGAAGCACTGAAGTGGAGCATCGTTAAGGCATCGTTGCCCACACTTGAGCATGGTTAAAAGCAAACTTTAAATGTTTGCTTGGGGCATTCTTGGAGTTAGTGCTCCTAAATCCAAGGTTGGTGCCTTAACAAGATAGGGTCGGAGCCCTTGGGGTTGGTGCCTCATAATTGGAAAGATTGGTGTCCTTGGAGTTGGTGCTCCTAAATCCAAGGTTGGTGCCTTGACAAGAGAGGGTTGGTGCCCTAGAGGTTGTAGCCTCACAAAATTCCAAGTAGGTGCTTAGCACATCCCAGGTTGGAGCCTAGGTGTCTTCGTTAAGGGTTGGAGCCCTACCCATATTGTACTTGATTCATTATAAAGATTATATTAATAAAAACGTTTACTTCTATTGTTAATTTTTGTGTTCTAAATATAAGTGATCTAACTGGAAAAAGTAACAATTGAAAAGAAATATTGATTCACCCCCCTCTCAGTATTTCCAACACTAAGCTCCCTAAAATAGGCCACAGTAATCTCTAGTAAGAATACAAGGAGAGGAGACCTATAGGGTGGAGAAAATGTGAGTTAATGTAGAACTTGTGCCCTCACCAGGCTGAGACTTGAGGTTTGATTTTTGCATGGATTTGAGGGCAAAATCATTGTTAAAGGAGTCAAGTTCTCCATGTACATATTGAATGAATTATGGGTAGTTTTCATGGTGTGTAAAGTCTAGACAAACATTCAATAGAACCGCAGGCACCTGTAGCTCGGTAGTCCTAGGACGAGACTGTAGCAGCTTGAGGAGAGGGCCAGAAACTTTAGAGATCAAGTACAAACTTTCCATTAGGAACAACAAAGGAAAGTGAAGCCTGTTGGAGGGATTCCACAACTGTAGGAAGGCTTTCTGGAGCATGGAACAGGTTTGACAAGATCTATAGTTAACCCTAACTAGAAGCAACAACCTACAACAAAATCACACCAACCCTAGAGGTGTGTATTAATGATAAGTTTGATTGACACTTCTAGGAGATCTTAGGAGTTATTTGGAGGAGCCCATGTGGATTTTTAGGAGGCCTACCAAGTAGCCAAGCTGAAATCAGGCACATCAAGAGAGAGGCAAGAGGACAAGAGAAGAAGGAGTTGCAGATGGACTCTTGTATGATGGATTGATTTTGTCCTAGGAGAGGACAAGTTGTTGGTGCCCAAATTTGTGTAATAGATCCTCTATTGTAGAGAAAAGGGCAGATTGGTGGAGTCTATGGGAAGCCATGTGTAAGGGTCTCCTAATTGTGGGGATGCCCTAACTAGGTGTAGATGCTACAACGTGGACTTGGTCTCTCATGGACTGTTGGTGGGCAGTGTGAGAGAAGAGAAAGTGTGGATGTGAGTGAAAACCTATGGTCTACTAGAGGATAGCATGATAGTGTCCAAGTTGGATCTTGGTGAACAACACCTATATGTACAAAGGTAGTTACGAGAGAGGCAATTATTGAGCTGAATTGTCTCATAAACTAGGAGAAGTTTATGGAGCTCGAGACTTGTGTGTGGAGAATGAATTCTACAGCAGATGATGGGAAGTCCTCCTAGCCCATGTTCGTTGTGGGATATGAAAATCTTGCAGTGATAGGTAGCATCCCTTTGAACCCTATGTTGGTCTTCATCAGTGCAACACAGGAAGACCATAGTGGGTTGAAGTCTCTGAGTAACTAAGGAGCAGTAGTGGGTAGATTGATATTTGTTCACAGGAATAGATGTGAAAACCTTGACATGGGTCTCGATGTGTTATGGCCTTGATGGACAAAGGCACAACTAGAGAGGATACTAGATAAGTGAGATTTTGTGGTGAGATGGACTTAGAGCATTGATAGAGGCAGGAGTTGCACATCGAGCGCTGAAGGAACGTGTAGGTACAGGGTACGACTAAGAGGAGCTGAGAGAGTGTGCTATAGTCAAATGGTAAGAGTATCTTCTCGAGGATAGATTGGTTGTCGATGGACTAATAGCAAGCCTGTTATAGACATTTTTGGGGACTTCAACCCTAATCATAAATGTCCATAAATTGAGGGCTCCTAAGTCCATAAAAGTGTTGCTTCACTGCCTAAAGGAACAAGGTCAGCAGATTACATTATCTCCTAGAAGTTCTCCACTAAAAACTGCTCATAAATGGTCAAAACTAGACCATACTGAAAACCCATTGTAGAGGGTGTGATGCATATCACCTTCTGAGTGTACAGGGTGCGATGCATACTAAATGGATCCTCTGTAGGGTGCGATGGTCGGGAATGGACAAATGGCAGGGACAAAATGCGAGGTGGAAGATCATGGAATCTTCCAGAAGCTTCCCCTCTAACACTTGCCTCTCTGTTTTCAACCAGGGATGAGTAAGAGATCATCATTCTCCAAGTCAAAGCAGGAACTATCAGAGAGAGGACACTAATCAAGACCCCAGAAGATGACTCACCTCCCTAAAATCATCTATATATGGATCCCTCATCACAGAGATCTAGAGGCTGGAATTTTGTATCCTATAGAGAAGTGTTGTTGGTTTTTTGGTGTAGTGTTGGGTTATCTAAGCTTTACCTGAGGTGAAGAAGGGCTTTCTTGTTGGAGGATGATGTTGGGTCAGAACATATGGTTGTAATCCTCTTGCTACTTTTCATCTTAATAAAGCTATTCAAGTTTTCCTCCATATTCTTGTATGTTTACTTATATATGGATTTGTATGGTTAACACACATCTGGTCCTGTGTTATTTATGAATATAGATCTTTGTTCTTCAATAGTAGTATGTTGTTTTGATTGATTCGGATTTAAATAGGAACACAAAAAAATATAGAGATAACCATATACACAAAGATGCAGTGGAAATAATACTTTATTTCATTAATGGAAAATACCGGAATATGTTTACAACCAGAAATGGAAATAAACCAGCTAGGGCGATGCTAGCTTATCTCTGAGAAGAGATGTGATTGCTACATGCCTCTGAACTATTCTAAATTGTGTTACAATGAGGCTCGAAGGCCTATTTATTGGTCAGAAACAATGGAAAACCCTTCACATTCCAAAACCTAACCCTAGAAGATGAAACGCCAAATTGTGGGCCCCGTTTTGGGTAAATTGGTACATCAATTTCCCGGGGTCTTAACTTTGGCATACGATCTCCATTTGACGTGTATGATAGCTTGTTAGAAAGATCTATCCGAGAACTACCACTTTTAGAAGGGAAACTTCAGTCCATGGACCCATCTTGCCCCCAGATTTCCCAAAAAACGTCGTTTAGGGCCTCAAAACGGCTCCAGAAGTTCAAGACCCAAAAAAACTACTAAAAATAGTAAATTGTGCTACAATTACGGAAACTAAGGCATCGTTGCCCACACTTGAGCATGGTTAAAAGCAAACTTTAAATGTTTGTTTGGGGCACTCTTGGAGTTAGTGCTCCTAAATCCAAGGTTGGTGCCTTAACAAGACAGGGTCGGAGCCCTCGGGGTTGGTGCCTCATAATTGGAAAGATTGGTGTCCTTGGAGTTGGTGCTCCTAAATCCAAGGTTGGTGCCTTGACAAGAGAGGGTTGGTGCCCTAGAGGTTGTAGCCTCACAAAATTCCAAGTAGGTGCTTAGCACATCCCAGGTTGGAACCTAGGTGTCTTCGTTAAGGGTTGGAGCCCTACCCATATTGTACTTGATTCATTATAAAGATTATATTAATAAAAACATTTACTTCTATTGTTAATTTTTGTGTTCTAAATATAAGTGATCTAACTGGAAAAAGTAACAATTGAAAATAAATATTGATTCACCCCCCTCTCAGTATTTCCAACACTACGCTCCCTAAAATAGGCCGCAGTAATCTCTAGTAAGAATACAAGGAGAGGAGACCTATAGGGTGGAGAAAATGTGAGTTAATGTAGACCTTGTGCCCTCACCAGGCCGAGACTTGAGGTTTGATTTTTGCATGGATTTGAGGGCAGAATCATTGTTAAAGGAGTCAAGTTCTCCATGTACATATTGAATGAATTCTGGGTAGTTTTCATGGTGTGTAAAGTCTAGACAAACATTCAATAGAACCGCAGGCACCTGTAGCTTGGTAGTCCTAGGACGAGACTGTAGCAGCTTGAGGAGAGGGCCAGAAACTTTAGAGATCAAGTGAAAAATTTCCATTAGGAACAACAAAGGAAAGTGAAGCCTATTGGAGGTATTCCACGGCTGTAGGAAGGCTTTTTGGAGCATGGAATAGGGTTGACAGGAACTATAGTTAACCCTAACTAGAAGCAACAACCGACAACAAAATCACACCAACCCTAGAGGTGTGTATTAATGATAAGTGTGATTGACACTTCTAGGAGATCTTAGGAGTTATTTGGAGGAGCCCATGTGGATTTTTAGGAGGCCTACCAAGTAGCCAAGGTGAAATCAGGCACATCAAGAGAGAGGCAGGAGGACAAGAGAAGGAGTTGCAGATGGACTCTTGTATGATGGATTGATTTTGTCCTAGGAGAGGACAAGTTGTTGGTGCCCAAATTTGTGTAATAAATTCTCTATTGTAGAGAAAAGGGCAGATTGGTGGAGTCTATGGGAAGCCATGTGTAAGGGTCTCCTAAGTGTGGGGATGCCCTAACTAGGTGTAGATGCTACAACGTGGACTTGGTCTCTCATGGACTGTTGGTGGGCAGTGTGAGAGAAGAGCAATTGTGGATGTGAGTGGGAACCTATGGTCTGCTAGAGGATAGAATGATAGTGTCCAAGTTGGATCTTGGTGAACAACACCTATATGTACAAAGGTAGTTACGAGAGAGGCAATTATTGAGCTGAATTGTCTCATAAACTAGGAGAAGTTTATGGAGCTCGAGACTTGTGTGTGGAGAATGAATTCTACAGCAGATTATGGGAAGTCCTCCTAGCCCATGTTCGTTGTGGGATATGAAAATCTTGCAGTGATAGGTAGCATCCCTTTGAGCCCTATGTTGGTCTTCATCAGTGCAACACAGGAAGACCATAGTGGGTTGAAGTCCCTGAGTAACTAAGGAGCAGTAGTGGGTAGATTGATATTTGTTCACAGGAATAGATGTGAAAACCTTGACATGGGTCTCGATGTGTTATGGCCTTGATGGACAAAGGCACAACTAGAGAGAATACTAGATAAGCAAGATTTTGTGGTGAGATGGACTTAGAGCATTGATAGAGGCAGGAGTTGCACATCGAGCGCTGAAGGACCATGTAGGTACATGGTACGACTAAGAGGAGCTGAGAGAGTGTGCTATAGTCATATGGTAAGAGTATCTTCTCGAGGATAGATTGGTTGTCGATGGACTAATAGCAAGCCTGTTATAGACATTTTTGGGGACTTCAACCCTAATCATAAATGTCCATAAACTGAGGGCTCCTAAGTCCCTAAAATTGTTGCTTCACTGCCTAAAGGAACAAGGTCAGCTGATTACATTATCTCCTAGAAGTTCTCCACTAAAAACTGCTCATAAATGGTCAAAACTAGACCATACTGAAAACCCAGTGCAGAGGGTGTGATGCATATCACCTTCCTAGTGTACATGGTGCGATGCATACTAAATGGCTCCTCTGTAGGGTGCGATGGTCGGGAATGGACAAATGGCAGGGACAAAATGTGAGGTGGAAGATCATGGAATCTTCCAGAAGCTTCCCCTCTGACACTTGCCTCTCTGTTTTCAACCAGGGATGAGTAAGAGATCATCATTCTCCAAGTGAAAGCAGTAACTATCAGAGAGAGGACACTAATCAAGACCCTAGAAGATGACTCACCTCCCTAAAATCATCTATATATGGATCCCTCATCATAGAGATCTAGAGGCTGGAATTTTGTATCTTATAGAGAAGTGTTGGTTTTTTGGTGTAGTGTTGGGTGATCTAAGCTTTACTTGAGGTGAAGAAGGGCTTTCTTGTTGGAGGATGATGCTGGGTCAGAACATAGGGTTGTAATCCTCTTGCTACTTTTCATCTTAATAAAGCTATTCAAGTTTTCCTCCATATTCTTGTATGTTTACTTATATATGGATTTGTATGGTTAACACACATCTGGTCCTGTGTTATTTATGAACATAGATCTTTGTTCTTCGATAGTAGTATGTTGCTGTGATTGATCCGGATTTAAACAGGAACGCAACAAAATATAGAGATAACCATATACACAAAAATGCAGTGGAAATAATACTTTATTTCATTAATGGAAAATACCGAAATATGCTTACAACCAGAAATGGAAATAAACCAGCTAGGGCGATGCTAGCTTATCTCTGAGAAGAGATGTGGTGAGCTGCTGTCATGAAGCCACCCAATACTGTATGGTTACGGGTGTGGTGTAGTTGGTAGGCCCAACCGCTTCACGACCTCTGTTGAAACGAGGTTCTTTTGGCTGCCACTGTCGACAATTAATTGCAGCGGTGAACCCTTCACCCACATCTGTGAGTGGAAAAGACGTTCCCCCTCCTCTGGATATTCGGGCTCATTTTTCTGGATTTTGGCAGTGGCAACAGTGGCACTGGGATCCGCATCAATGATCTGCTTCCCTTTGCCATTCCCCTTGCCAGGTTCTGGCTCAGGGTCAGAACATGCATCTGGTTCGGAAGCCTTTAACTCGGCCACCAGCGACTGCTTGGTCCGACACTCTCTTGTGTTATGAGTGGGACTCTTATGGAACTCACACTACTTTCTTGTGTCCTTCCTCAGCTTCATGGTGTTGTTCTTTTCTTGCGGCTTCGACAGGTTGCCTTGGGTCACCTCGCCTTGGCTTTGTCCTTTGCGCTTTGGATTTGCAGATCCAAAGTCTCGCTTCTTCTGTTTGAACTTTTGCTCGATTTTGACAGCATATCGGTATGTTGTGCTGAGTGAGGAGATGTTCAAGAACTCCATCTCTTCCTGGATGTATCTGTGTAGGCAGCCGCGGTATTTGAGTACCAGATGCAGCTCAGAATCTTTGATACCCAACTGTGTGCGAAGGGTGTGAAAAATGTTTGTGAACTCAGGAACATCTTGGTCCCCTCCCTGCCGTAGCATGGTCCATTTGATGTATTTGTCCTCATAGCTTTTGACAGGGTAGTACTGCTCCTTGATGGCATCTCGGAATGAATCCCAAGTGGGTACGGATGAAAATATGAGCCTGTACTTTCATCCTTCTGCTCATAGTAGGTTTCCCACCAGTCCTTGACGTGGGGGGCTGCTTTGAGAAGAGCGAAAACAATCTTTTCCCGACTTGAAAATTCATGAATAGAAAAATATCCTTCGAGTAGATTTAACCATTTATCTACAACATCTGTGTCTATTTTACCCTCGAAGATGGGAATTTCAAAATTAACTTGTACCTTAAAGGGCATGGCGTTTCTAGAGTAGCTGTTGGAAGTCGATGCGTCGCGTCTGGGTAGCCGTTGAAGGATCTGCGCAAAGCTATCCATCATCGCATTCCTTTGCCGCTCGAGGGCTTCTTCGAGGAAGATTTTGATATGATCTCCTACCCCCTCATCTTTCTTCTCATCCGCCATGGGAAGTCGTCGAGATTTGCGAGGTTGGTCTTGCAAAGGTTCGACCAGTTCAAGCCCTAACTCCTTATATCCCAACCTTGTTGGCGACATGCAAAGAAAAACAGAGAAAAAGCACACCGCTCTGATACCACTGAACCAGATTTAAACAGGAACGCAACAAAATATAGAGATAACCATATACACAAAGATGAAATGGAAATAATACTTCATTTCATTAATGGAAAATACCGAAATATGCTTACAACCAGAAATGGAAATAAATTAGATAGGGCGATGGTAACTTATCTCTGAGAAGAGATGTGGTCGCTACATGCCTCTGAACTGTTCTAAACTGTGTTAAAATGAGGCTCGAAGGCCTATTTATTATTGAGAAACAATGGAAAACCCTTCACATTCTAGAACCTAACCCTAGAAGATGAAACACTAAATTGTGGGCCCCGTTTTGGGTAAATTGGTACATCAATTTCCCGGGGTCGTAACTTTGGCATACAATCTTCGTTTGACACGTATGATAGCTTGTTAGAAAGATCTATCCGAGAACTACCACTTTGGGAAGGGAAACATCAATCCATGGACCCATGTTTCCCCCAGATTTCCCAAAAAACGTCGTTTCGGGCCTCAAAATGGCTCCGGAAGTTCAGGACCCAAAAAAACTGCTAAAAATAGTAAATTGTGTTATAATTACGGCAACTGAAAAACTGAAAGAGACAGTTACGGGGGTCCAAATGGGATAGGCGGGTGGCCACCAACATCCACCTGGATCAATGATTCCACAGGTGCTCTTTGAAGCTGGGAAGACGAAGAAGAAGCGACAAAGCTCTATCAGGAAGGAGAGGAATCAAACAAGGAAATCAAGTGCAAGACTAAGGTTGGCCTCCTTTGTTCCACTCTTATCTATTTTCATAAAGGAAAACGAAAGTAGACTTTACTTGTTTGTTTCTAAGATAGCTACCAGTCTTAGTGGGAATAGCAACATCCGAGTGCACACTATTCTCGGTAACAAAATGGCGACTCCATTGGGGAGCGACTAGATTGTTTGTTATCCTATCTTTGTTTCTTTTATAAACTTACAGACGGAGCCTAAAGCCAAGCCAGCTAGCTTTCAAACTGCATTTTTTATACAAATGCAAAGTAGATCAATGGTGCTTCAATCTATCTCCGGGTTTTGTTTATGAATTAAACAATCGATCTGCAAACAGTCTAATTTCCCTAAGTGGTGGCTCTAGTAACCTCCTTAGATCTACCCCTATGATTTACATATACTAAACATCACTTACTCGGCCTAAATCCCTGAACTGAATTGCAAATTGTGAGTAAAAACTCGTTCAAATTCTTGCACTGGTACCATCGCACCCTGCCTTCAAGGCAGTCTGTATGCATCGCACTTCCCGAGTGCAGTAGGTGCGTTGCATACTGAATTCACTGTGTGACAGGTGCGATGGTTAGGGAAGGTTATCTTTACCTTTGACTTTGGTTTTTTCCTCATTTTTTTTAGTCCTATTCAGGAGTTTTGTTGTCTGTGGTCAGTGTATTTCTGTGAAACCCCCTTCTCTTACATTATTCCGCCTCCATAGTGCAAATAATTTTAAGTGTTTTTATGTATTGTGTGCCATTTTCAGTTCTCTTTTGCAAAAAAGTATCATAGTCGAACTGTCGTTTCTTGATCTGAAAGTGTCGTAGCTGTCGTTTTTAGTTTTAGAAGACAATCCCATTGTTCTTGATAGTTGATTATATAGTTACTGTTGTATATGATTTGAATTAGTATTTTTTAAAGTTTCGAAAAGCAATTTTCATTTCGAAATTGCAAAGTGTCTCTCTTACCTTCACTTCATTTTGAAAAGAAATTTGTTGAGTATTGTCGCTTTGAAAATAATTCAGATTTGCACTTAGCTTTCTTATCATCGTTCGTACATTAAGAAGGCTGAAAACAAATACATGCATGTGCATTTGCATTTTTACTGCTTGGTTTGATTTAGGATGGTGCATTTAGCGTGTGCTCTGTGCTCTTTGCTGAAAGATTCTTAACTTTCTTTCCTTAGTAGCTAGGATTTTCATTGCCTAAAGAAGATTAAATGTTTGTTTATCATCTTAGACTGCATTTTAGGAATTTTGTACACATCATGCGGTGAACCTGAAAGGAAATTTTTAAGCAAGATCAACTTAAAATAAATTTAATGAATCTAACAATGCTTTGGAACCTAACGCACAACATCTAGAGGTCTAGGCTAGAGACGTATTCCGGTGTCGTAAAACCTGGTAACTGTTGTTTTCATTTTTGGTTGGGTGATTCCTCCACTCTGAGACGGCAAGTGCCAGTATGGACTTGTGCTCCCACGTACCGTCGAGTCTATTTTGGGAGACCACAATAGGCTGCATCTTTTATCCTTCGGAAGTCGTGTCTGCCTCCCTATCGATTGCAATGCATTGAAGACAGCATTCGGGAAGATTGACTGCCGTACTATAAAACGTATTCTGCAGTTTTGCGATTGGTTTGGTAATCCCCTCTGCCTATATCTCCAGAGAAGTCTATTTTTCTCCTTTTCAGACTCCTTAAAGGAAAATGTCCTTTGAGCACTTGTCACTTTAGGCTCAATGAAAATCGAAGGCGACTAGAGTCATCTTTTGTTTTTTCTCGACTCTTTAAAATTGAAAAAACAAGTTTTTTCAAAGCGTCTAAAATTTATTTTAATCGGAATAACATCACAAATTCCCTCGTTGGTCTTTAGGTTGAGAAAATGGAGTCTACCAACCAAGGATTTCCCCTTGGAGGAAATCCTAGTCCCTTCTCCTCTTGGGGAGATGTTGGTGCACCCCATATGGCCACATTGTCACTTCTAGGGTTGACTATTGGTTTTCCTGTCTTGCTCTTCTCTACCTTTGTCGTTCAGAATCCCGTAATTCCTTAATAGTCAAGTCAGCAACTAGATGACACTAGAGTTGCCTCGCAACCCTCTACTTCGTCTGATTCTCCCTCTCCTCCTTCCTCTTCACTTGATAAAGCTGATAAAGCTAAAAATCAAGTAACTGAGAAGAAGAAGAAGTAGAAAGAGAAAAAAGAAAGGAAGAAAAAGGGACCAAAATCAAAAGGGGGAAACCAAGCGACATCTAGCGAAAATCCTCACACCGCACCATCTAAACCTAAATCTCCTTGTGTCATTTGCAATGGAGACCACTATAACCAAGATTGTCCCTACATCCCACGGATCTTAAGGGACTGGTCTCCTCATTTGCATAGTCCGATGTCATCAACCTCTGATGATCATGTTGAATGCACACCATCAACCAGTGAAAGTGAAGCACCTAGACAGAAAAGGAATCCCAGATTTCCTTGTAAATTGTGTGAAGGCAATCATGCCGTCCACCATTGTCCCTTCCTTGATGAAGCTAAAAGAGTTTTGGATGACCGTCCTACTTCACTAGTATGCCTCCCTCCTGGATATAAAAAACTCTTGCCAAGTCTGCCACTGGTTGAAAATCTGGCCCGTCATTGTGGTCGGCTGAAACGTATATCATTGAAAATGAACCCTCTGAACCCATACCTAACAAAAGTCAAAAGGGCGAGATGGCAGTAAACCCAGTCTTGCCTTTAAAGTGTTCATCTTCGAATGATATTGTCACTGAAGAGAAAGAGAAGGACACCGTTCAAATTCTTTTCATAAACACAGACTCCGATGCACTTGGGGGCAGTCCACCCATTCCTTTATCACAGGAAGGAAGTTCATCAGAGTCATACCTGGCCGTATATTCGGTCCCACCTCCAAGTAACCTAGTCGTTTCCTTAGACTAGAATCTACTATACAGACCTCGTTTACCAGCTAGTGTACCATTCAGAATAATTGTACAAGCTTACAGAATGGTCATGGCTGGTACCATCATCGATGAAGGGGCTTCTGTGAGTATCCTTTCCTCAACTACTTGGAAAGTGCTTGGTTCGCCATCGCTTTTGCCTGAAATGAGAAATCTGACAGGCTTTGACAAAGGAACCAGTCGACCATTAGGGATCCTTCCAAATGTGCCCATTACTTTGAGGAGGAAGACCGTTCACATGAACATGATAGTAGTTCAAGGACTCTTAGATTATAATCTACTCCTTGGTTTTGACTATATTTATTGCATGGGAGCCATCATATCCTCACTCTCTAGAGTAATGTGTTTTATGCACGAAGGCAAAATGGTCAAGCTCGTAGACCAAATGTCATTCCCCGGTTCACACATCGCGAATAGTCAAACACCATCCCTAAATGGTCTTTTCACGCAAGGAATATCTCATCGATCTCCAGTCCGTCCACCTGATGAGCGCGAGTGATTCAGGAGGATGTGACTGAAACCCAGGGGGCATGCACCCTGGTCTGTTTCGGCAGGAAAACCTTGGGTATAGAGTGGGTTTCCGCGGGGGATATATGACTAGTCTGACACACCCAGGAAAATGGGATTAGGCTGGAATAAGATACATTCGTTAAATTTATGTGAGTGGCATGCATCTGCACTGCTCACCTTTGTCTATTTCGGTAGACATTGCCAAGGAAGAATTCTATCTCCTACGCTGGGAACTTTCTTGGTAACCTGGCAATTTTTCTCTATACCTGGGGGCATGCAAACCTTTTCGCATGTAAGCAAAGGGAGACTATTTATTTTTTAAATTTGTAAGACCTCTAACCCTTTAAACTCGTAAGGCTGGTCGTTTCCTAGCTTGCATAAAGAAAGAATCCGGGGAAAAGCTTCAAAAAGATGCAAGCCCCTTCAAAATGGCATCTTGAATGAGACATCCTTATTTTACTTACGATTGACGAGCAGTGTTACCGCAGGGTTCAAGCTCATTAAAAAATAAACCCCCCACGAGCAGTTTTATCACATAGTTTAAGCTTGTTAAAAAATAGACATAAGTCATGAGCAAATGTTTCCCCCAGAGTTTAAGCTCATTAAAAAATGAACCGGTAAATAACCATTGTGAATGCCTTATCGCCAGCTTTTGAGCCTTGGTCTTGTTCTCATCATCACCTCCACTCTATTTTTAGCCGATCATTCACCCCCATATGATTGTTTACCCCTTTGAGGAACATCTATGAAGAGTGGTTCTATTAGCCATCGTTGTAACACTGTCATGATTGGAGAATTCCAAACCTTACCTGGAATCAACTACTACCCAAAATCATCACTCATTCCTCGAAAACGAGTCTCCTTTAAGCTCTTTTCAACTGACTCGTAAAATATGAAAATATTACCGAGCGATTGGCCACTCCGGCTCATTAAAGTCATCGGAAGTGTTATCCCTCCTCTAGATTTTAATCTTTTTGGATTTGAGGGATTATTACACAAAAAGATCGAGCACTTGTCTTGTTCGACTCGTTAAAACAATCGAAAATTCATCCCTTTAGTATTATTTTACACTTTTTCAGACTTGAGGGATTACATGACGAAAAAGAATCTTTGGAGTCTCCTTTCCATCCCTTTCAGATTCTCTAAAATTGAAAAGAACCAAGTTATCTTTGTCTTTAAACTCGTTAAAATCGAATAGCGACAAACTCGTCCAAATGGATGAGAACAAGTTTCACTGTTGTTAGGCTTGCTAAAATATAGTGGCAGGTTCGCCTGAAGGGCGGATTATAGAACAAACATATGTTGTCCTCCTTAAGCTTGACAAAAATAAAGAGCTACTGGTTAGCTGACTGGGGAAAATTGGGAAGAAAACTTGAAAAAGATTTATTGGTAGCAAGTCGCTCTTGAACATGACACTTTCCTTCCGCATCCAAGCTGATTTGGGTTGTTCCATTCACTAGTCATCACCATTGGTCCATCACACCATCCATCTTTGGGGTTAATGATACCAATTCATCGTCAGTGTTGTCGATATGTTCAAGAGAAGACATTCAGACAGTTCACCCATGTCTCACCCACTGCAATACATTCATGCTCCATTCCTTCATGACTGCCAGCCTGAACCCTGTATCGTCAGATTATTTTCACCTCCAAAATAATTTGCTTCGTTCCGTGTCGTTGATGTGGAATTCATTAAGGCCCTCCTGCGACGGGTCACTTCTTGTCGACATCAGCTCATTATCTAAGAAGTTGACTTAGGAACAACCATTTCAGTACTTTGAAGCTTGCATGCCTCAATGGCAAGTTTCTCACTTTCGGCGATGGGCTTACATCAATGGCCTTCGACCAAGAGATTTTGTGTGGTGTTTGACGCCAAGTCCTTTTTCACACCACGTGAATTGTATTATAGTACCTTGAGGGTCATTGTCATTATTGGTGATTCCTCTGGTGCCTATTAACAACTTACATCATTGGCTGGTAATCAGGCGATGTCTTTCCATGTTCGACTCCAGAACATTTTTCACATGGATCGACTTGTACTCTGAGTGAAGATTGAACATGTTTTGAAGACCCCGGATATAGTTTCATCCATCTGGCTACGATATATTCAAGAATATAAAGGCATCAAATGTACATCATTGCCAAACAGATGATCATCCAAATCAAAGGATGATGAATCCAAATCATCAGTCTACCACACAAACGATTGTCTATCCTATGTACATGAAAATGAATTTATAAAGCTGAGCATGGGAATGCTCGCCTCAGCTAGATCATGAAAAAATGTTGTCAAAATAATGTATTGTATTGTATCTTATTACAGGTCGCCTCCTAGCTCGAAAAAACTTTGAATCCTCATAGTAAAGCATTTCACCCAACATCAAAAAGATTAACGACCTCATACTTTAGGGGGCAACTGTTATAGAAATTTTTGGGCACTTCAACCCCAATCATAAATGTCCATGAACTGAGGGCTCCTAAGTCCCTAAAAGTGTTGCTTCACTGCCTAAAGAAACAAGGTCAGCTGATTACATCATCTCGCAGAAGTTCTCCACTAAAGACTGCTCATAAATTATCAAAACTGGACCATACTGAAAACCCAGTGCAGAGGGTGTGATGCATATCACCTTCCCAGTGTATAGGGTGTTATGCATACGGAATGGCTCCTCTGTAGGGTACGATGGTCGAGAATGGACAAATGGTAGGGAAAAAATGCGAGGTGGAAGATCATGGAATCTTCGAGAAGCTTCCCTTCTAACACTTGCCTCTCTATATTCGACCAGGGATGAGTAAGAGATAATTATTCTCCAAATGGAAGCAGGAACTATCAAAGAGAGGACACTAATCAAGACCCCAGAAGATGACTCACCTCCCTACAATCATCTTTATATGGATCCCTCATCATAGAGATCTAGGGGCTGGAATCTTGTATCCTGTAGAGAAGTGTTGTTGGTTTTCTGGTGTATATTCATAGTGTTGGGTGATCTAAGCTTTACTTAGGTGAAGAAGAGCTTTCTTGCTGGAGGATGATGCTGGGTCAGAACATGTGGTTGTAATCCTCTTGCTACTTTTCATCTTAATAAAGCTATTCAAGTTTTCCTCCATATTCTTGTATGTTTGTTTATATATGCATTTGTATGGTTAACACGCATCTGGTCCTGTGTTATTTATGAATATAGATCTTTATTTTTCGATAGTAGTATGTTGTTGTGATTCCACAGGTGCTCTTTGAAGCTGGGCAGATGAAGAAGAAGCGGCAAAGCTCTATCAAGAAGGAGAGGAAATCAAGCGCGAGACTAAGGTTGGTCTCTTTTGTTCCACTCCTATCTATTTTCATAAACGAAACCAAAAGTAGACTTTACTTGTTTGTTTCTAAGATAGATACCAGTCTTAGTGGGAATAGCAGCATCCAGTGGACACTATTCCCGGTAACATAGTGCAAAGTACATTATCACAACAACTGATTATTTGACAACATGGGTTGAAGCACAACCAGTAAGGGACTGTAGGGTAGAGACTGTCGTGAAGTTTATTTTTGAATACATAATGTCTATATTTGGTTGTCCAAATATTTTTATGAGTGACCAAGGTTCACATTTCTTGAATAAGACTATTGAAATGTTGACTGAGGAGTTCCAAGTTTATCATTAGAAGAGTACTCCTTATCACCCTCAAGCCAATGGAATAGTCGAAGCATTTAATAAAATTTCGGATAATTAACTTTCTAAGGTATTCAATGTGAACAGAGATGATTGGGACATTAGAATTCCAATAGTTTTATGGGCTTATAGAACCACATGTAAAAAATTTGGTAGGTTAGACACCCTTTAGGCTATTTTATAGGAAAGAAGTTGTGATGCCCGTGAAATATATCGAGCCTAGTTTGAGAATTGTAGCTTTTATAGATATGGCAGACCCCGATATAGTGGAGGAAAAAATGTCACAATTGATTTCTTTAGAGGAAGATAGATTTATAACAAGATTTCATCACCGAGTCCAGAAAGAAAGAGAAAAGGCTTGGTATGATAGACATATTAAGAAGAAGAAGTTCCAAGTAGGAGACCTTGTTCTCCTATATTATATTAAGTTTGTAAAGTTTCTAGGAAAATTTAAGATATTATCATCAAGCATATATTATCAAAAATATTACTAATGGAGGCACAATTCAATTAGCAAAGTTAAATGGAAAATTGATTCAAGGAATAGTAAATGGAAGTGGGTTGAGGTTGTACAGGGACAACCTTGCCCCCACATCTTCACCCTAAAGAAGGAAGGAGGAAAGTCTTAGTGCCCCCTACAGTTTAAATCGGGCACTAGACTATAAACTACGCTATAGAGAAAGCTTCGTCATAGGAAGTACTTCGCGGCAATCTAGATTATGTTGAAGTTTGTAGGAGCCGCAACATAAGACAGGATTTTCACTACAATATGGATGTGTCAAAGTTCAACTAAAAACAAAAATATGGCCATTAAAAGGGAAATTTGATGTTAAGACATGCAGAGGATTGCATTTATGAGGATAGATTGGCAAGATATAAGGATAGATATGAAATTAAAACACGATCTAAACACAATCTAGAAAAAATTAGATCTAATGATGGGGTTTGAAATTTAGAATTGTTATAAAAGGACATGTCCCACCCAGATTAAGAACTTTTCTAAATTGAGAGTTTGAGCATTGATAGTGTGAAGAATTTGTGCATATTTCTGCTTGAATACCCCGTCACTGGAAGAATTTGTGTGTACATTCAATGAGAGAGGATTAGAAGGAATCATGGAATTAGCCACCAAAACAATCATTAATATGCCCACACCATCATTTGAGATGTCTACAGTGGCATCACCTGTAGTAGCATCATCAAGAACACAACAGAGATCCCCAAGGAAGAAATCGACCAAGGAGTAGAGAACCAAGAAGAAACATGATAATAAAAATATCGAGCCTCAACAAAAACTAGAGCAAGTCAAAGATAGGGAATAAGAAGTGAAGGAAGTATAGATGGAAATAGGCGGCGCAGCATTTCCATCACCTGTACCACCATACATTTCATTGAGGAAACCCAATTTGAAACCCATAAAAGAGTTGAAGGATGTGAAGTATGGCACCTTCACACCCCTTTTTCCATAATTAGTACCATTTTCAGGAGAAATATTAGGGAAAATTCCTCAGCTGAAGTTCGCAGGTTACGACTTTAATGACAGGAAAAAGTACCCACAATTCGAACTAGACCGATATTTGAAACATGTACACTACCTAGACAAGATTGTAACAAAGTTAGAACCATAGCAATTGGTGAATGGGTTGGTGAGGTCAGGATTATTGAATATGTTAAATGCATCGCACTTCGGTAGAAATCTGGGAAGCATGACGTTTGTGAGACAGTTGCCTTTTCTAGTGCATGATGGAGGCTTATGGATGGGAAATAAGGTCTCTATAGATCCAATTTTGATCTAGAGGATCACAAGACTTCCATATCAAGGACAGAACCCCGCGAAAGAATTCGTTGGAAAATATTAGGACCATGCCATAACTGAAAGTATGAAGAAAAAGTTTGCGCTATCAAAAGGAAAGAGGAGATATGATATAAACTCAATCAATGATCAAGAAGTCTGCTTCGCACCACACATATTATCTGGGAATATTACGAGAAAGTGTTGAGCCAACGAAGTCCCTCTGTCAGTGATATCATTAGCCGTAAAGTGCGCCAATGGGGTTCAGTACAATTGGGCCAAATACCTTTATAAGGAATTTTTGGAAGACTTCCGTGAGGTCCAGGAAAAAGGTACAACATTTCACTACGCATGGTTTGTTTTGATTATAGTGATGTTGGCATGGAGAGAGCCAGAGGAGTCGTAGTTTCCTCCAGTGGCTTTAGATGTTTGTGAAGTTGTGTGGTATGCCTCGCTATGGCATACCACTAAAGCATCACGAGCGTAGGAAAATAGGATGCTTTTCATATTATATCACATGGAATTTCATATGTTAGTGTTGTAGCAACTAAAACCACCCTCCAAAATTTTTCCTTGGCTTCATTTTGGAGCCTCCCTACCAAATTTTACAACATCTTGTCTAGCTTTGTCAAGTACACAAGCTCTAGTCATTTTCTTGTAGAAAGATAGCTTGTCAATCAAACCTTGATGCATTCCCCCCACAGTTTGTTCATTTGGAATTGGTCCAGCAACAAGATGAGCAGCTCCCTCAAGAGATTCTGCAAATGTGGAGCGCAACTAGCCTTCCCTCCAGAAATTGCGCAATCCTAACTGGCAGCTTGCTGGGCCCTAGAATTACGCAATTTTGTTGAGTAAGCTCCACCCAGAAAATTGTGCAATTCTTCCCAGCTAGGTTGCTCAGCCCAGAATTTGCATAAGGCTGGGTAGTATTCAGTTTCTCTTCCCATAAATTATGAAAATATTTTGAGTAGCCAGCCCAGCTCCCAGCCAGAAATGCGCATTTTCTCCCAGTAGTTGAGCAGCCTCTTGCATGTGCAACTGAGTTGACCGGTTCCCTCTAGGAATGAGCAAAACATACTTGCATGCATGGGTTGCTTCTCCCAAGGTAGCATGCAAATTCATCCCTTGATTCAAGGATATAATTTTAGCAAATGGAGGTTGCATGCAAGGATCATTTCATAAACCTCCCACCAAGTGTCGCTTTCCGTAGATTTGTGGCATGCACATCACAACCTTGATTTTATCAAAACTCATCAACCAGACATTACAGAGCTCATTCCTCACATCAACCTTGCATCTCTGGGAAGTCTTGACCCGAAGTTTGCCTCACCAAGACTGCATTGCGCAATCCGGAAAGGGAAGGCTTTACCTTCATCTCTAGAAATGCACATTTCTACCCAAGAGTTGTTCTCCAGGCTTAATTTGTGCAAATCTAAGGGATAATGACTGTTGGTCCAGAATATTGTGCAATGCAGTCACGGAGCCCACAACCACTGTTAGTTGATATTGTGCAATTACACCAATCAACAGCCAGACTGGATTGTGCATTGCACATTCATAGCAGTCAGTAACCTCCCAGTAGCCCAGATTGTGCCTTGTACATTTTTGGCACTCTATCTCCTGACCTCCTGGCCAAAATCACGCGATATTCATGATCAGTCACACAGGTATGTCACAAGTCAGTTCTCAAGTTCATTTTGGTTTTTGACTGACAAATTGCTTGCCATGAGTGTTTCCATGTCTCCAGGTATCACAGGTATTCATCTGCCTCTTAGTAGCACAGGTACAATGGTTTCCAAGAGAGCAGAGTCAAAGACACCATTAATAGCACACTTGGGGATGCAGTTGATCAAGTGTCTATGAGCTTGCCTACTCACGAAGGCATCAAGTCTTTCTTAGACAAGGTCATCAAGATATGACGGCAGAAACATCACAGCGAGCAACATCATGAACAGCAGCTGAAGGCAGCATACCGGATGCAACAAATTCAAGAGGAAGGTTAGTGACAACACAAAGGTGGAACAAAAATGCAAGCTCAAGCAGATTCACTGATGATGAAAGAAACTTTGGAGACTCAAACTATGAAGTGACGGTAAGATATGAAGATCGCACAAAGACAGAGAATGGAAAAAAGAAGGAGTTGCATGTGTTGAAGCAGCAACTTAAGGAAGAACATGAGTTGCATAGACAAGTGAAGGAGTTTCATCAGGAATAGGAACAGAAAGGGGTGCAACATGCACTCATGAATGTAATTGCACCCGTACAAGTTATAGATCCATCCCAGCAGCTAGCACGGAGTAGACATGGTGAGTAGTGTTGTTGATCGCATGCAAGGGATTCAACAGCATGCATGTTATTATGTGCATGCATGTGATCCAACTCATTCATCACACTCACCAAGGTGAAGACAAGAAGCAAGTCCGACTAGAGCTGAGCATGTAATTGATAGTTGATGTGCATGACCACCAGCACACATAGTAAGATCAGCACAAACACTATGCATCAGTTTGTTTCTAGTTCGGCTGCACCCAAGAAGATGATGTGCATGTTAGCAGACGAGTTGTATGGAGCAGCCATACCAATGCACCAGGATGAAACAGATATAAGAGTTCGCTTCAACAAGATGTCACCATGGAGTGCATGTACACCATCACATACAACCAAGATTAGCATCAGCTCACCACCTTCACCATCACAAGCATGTCAAAGAGTTGGTCTCACCACAACAGACCGAATGTCAGTGATGTCTTGCATGGCTTGCTCAAGCCATTTTGTCTCACATGGGTACATTTGCATTGTAATGTAACATCTTGCCAAGTGTCAATAGTTGCATGTAATAGTCATAGATTAGATGAAGATTCATGAGGGTAGATGAACTCTTACAAAGGGGAATGTCAAGGGTCACCCCACCCTTTGCTATAAATAGAACCTAATACTCATTGTAAAGGATTTTGGTGAGCCAAGATTTCGATAAGACTATCTTGGAGAGAACTTGGATAGTATTGTAATGAGCCTTGGCTTCTCCACTGCATAGACCTAGTACATCTCTTTGGAGGAGCTGGAGGTTGTGGTTGTAACGTTCCACTATTGGAACTAGTGGTTGGAGATGGATGTATTGTATGACTGGAACTTACACTTCTTAATATAACAGAGCCAACATGTTTCATGCATATGTTGTATTTATTCTATGTTATCTAGTTTACTCTAAATGATATATGTATTGTTTGCTTACACATGCATGTATGGAATATTTTGTATAAGTATGTACGAATCTTTCGTAAATGTGTTGTTGATTTAACCATCACTTTGGATTGCTCGCTAACTTGCTTACCAGCTCGTGATTCATCTTCACTCATGTGTTCCCTTCCAAGCTGAGTACTATTATAGGTTTCCAAGGGGTGCACTCATCTCAACCCTCATGTGTTAGAACCTCTCATGCACCTTCCTTGACTCATTGCAATTGTCACACCCTTACTACCAACAGAGTTATATTACTTTCCTCTGTGTGAAATCCTAGTCAAGGCATTACCATACGACCCACTTTTAGGACTCCTACACCAAACAGTTTGGGGTCTAATTGTGACTTCTTACCGAGGAGATCCCCTAACATTTTTGCGGGTCCAACACCGTCAATAGTTAGTGAACCAACACCCTCACCTCTCACTGAGCTTATATGAGTAGTATAGATCTGTGGCGAAGTTTAAGGCCGATTTTCATAAAAGTGTATATACAGGTGCGTAGGGATACAAAGAATAAATGGCATGCCCTTCCATACTTAGTGACAGAATATGATCTGTTAGAACTAGCACAAAAGTGGCATGCATAATGGATGGCTGCGCTAGAGGTGCAGACAGAAGAAAGTGCGACAGAGGAGGATACATCGCAGCATGGTGAAGCGAGTGGGAAATACAAGGATAAGGATCAGGATGAGCATGAATTAGAGGAATAGGATAAACATGACAAGGGTCACCAGGATCCTCCTGAAGGAGATGGGAAAATTGAGTTAGAAAAGACAGAAACAAAACAAGTTGTCACAAAAAAATAAAGGCACAGGGCGAAGCTTCCACAAAGATTAAAAAAGAAGAAAAAGGTAGAGAAGACAAAGGATATCGCACCAATGGTCCTTACTAATGGGGAGCTCGAGTAGATATGGGACAGAATACAAGAGGTGACAGTTGAATCATGGAATAAGTGGGAAGATTGCTACATGACACTTCTCGCAGGTGTGCAGGAGTGGAACGCATAACTTAAAATTTTGGCATTAATAGTTAGACAACCCATGTAGGTAGTGGAGAGGAGTGGAGAATAAAGGTAAATAGATCCTACCCTTACAGTATGGATAACATCGATACCTACCGAAGCTCTGCAGTTTGACTCCATCGAGTTTTAACAGTAGGCGAAGCAATGGAGGAATGTCAATATGAACATCGCAGCAGTACCATTACAAAGATTACACAAACTACACATGGAGATAATATAGGAACTGAAGTTGCACAAATAGAACACCTCACATTTGAACGTCTAAGTAGAAAGGGAGTGGGCTTCGTGCAACAGAAGCTCAACCAGGTGTTCTAGGAAAGATGTCCAGCAGTTCAGGAACAACAGAAAATGAAAGAAGTGGGTGAAGCCACATGTAGATAAATAATGGACCTTGATGTCCGAGAAGAAGAGCCAGTATAAGATAAGTTTGCGAAACTTGGCCTTGCAATGAAGGGTTACAAGGCGAAAATTGTCACATTACAATTCAAATATGAAATGCAAATCAGTGATCTGCAGATGAAGTTTCATCCAACCATGCCACAAGAAGTGAGAGAGAAAAGGGAGACAGACCTGAAGGTTTCAATGGCCAGCATCTCTGCAGCAGTGGAAAACTGTGGAAAAATTTTGGATGAAAGTTTGTAGATTTGGACTTCATTGCAGGAAGATCCAAATGTATAAAAATTGCAGGAAGACATTTAGTGAAATTAGTAGCAATTGGAAGAGATTCGGGCATTTTTGAATACCTTACCAATCTCGCAAAAGCTCGTGAAGATCAATGATTCAAAGGCCCTCCAGAAGAAAATTGAGGAACTGAAGAAGGAAGAACAAGTTTTAACAAAGAGAAATCAACCATGGCAAGATAAGGCTCTCCAACTATGGCAAGTAGATGATAAGCTTCAAGAGCTTCAACAGAGGGAAACAACGATGGTGCAAAAGGTTGCAAAACATGTAATAGAAGCATTGTTGGAGGAAGTGCCAGCGAGGAAAAGTATGTAATAGAGACTTTGCAGTAGTTCAACAATGCTTACAACAACATCGCATAAAATATTAGAGGCAAAGCAGATGAGTGACTCGAGACAACTTACATGTGATTATTGGGGGTCTGTTGGGTGTAACCCAGCTTGGCCCAAGATTTTGGTAAAGACTCTGTATTTTGTGGAGCGGGTGCGCAATGGAGAAAGTAACAGAGCGCAAAGTGGACCGCGCAATAGAGTAGTGGATCATCAAAGTGGACCACGTAGTATGGTGGCTTTGAGGTGGGTCTAAGCCCCTCTTTTTTGTAAAAATCACATAATGTTGTAAAGGATCAATGGTTTTTGGACCATAGTAGATTGTTTTAGGGATTCCATGGTATATGGACCATGGTATTTTGATGATATAACCCTTGATGTAATAGTATATATAGGGTTGAATAATAAATAAGAGAGTAATCTTATGATCCATATCTATGTTATGGTTGTATCATTTTTATCTGTACTTTGGAAAGAAGGCAAGGCTCTACAGTTGAGTGTGTAGATAGCCTGCAGCTTAGTGTACAGGCTAAGAAATGTTTGTTGTACAAGATTTATTATTATAAGCAATAGTTCTTGTGGACGTAGCCCCACATTAGGGGGAATCATGGTAATTTGGTGTCTTCATGTGTATATTTTCTTATTATCTATTATAGCGTAGCAGTTTATTGTAGTTTCACTTTATTTCAGCACAGTTATAATGTATGACTTTATATGATATGTTAATTGATGAATGTAATATCTTGAAGTGATTTATGAATGTTAAGCACAAGAAAATACAATGATACTACGTCAATGCATCCCTCAAGATTGCAGAAACCTGGTTTAGAATCCTCCCATAGTCACTTCGGCTGAGACTGTAATCCGCTTGCAAGTCATTGCCGAAAGGGCCATTGATTGAGGGTTTTGTTGGTGCGCAGTGTATATCAAACCTGGGTCAGCCCAAACCAAGCCAACATCTCTACATGTGTTTGCAAAGCACTGCTTAAAATAAGCTTAGTTCCCAAATAAATTGGGACACTCGATGGTTTGTAATATACCAAGTGAAAGTGTTGTAGCACAGAATTTACGTACTTCTTTCACATCAAATTGTTTTAAAATTGAGACTTCAAATCACAAATCACATCCTTACTATTACCAAAGAATAACACATCGTCTACATATAAAGCAGTAGCAAGGAAATGACCACCATATTGTTTGTAATATACATAATGATTTAATTTGGGTCTTAGAAATACCAATCTCAACACAGAAGAATATAACTTTTGGTACCACATTTTTGAAGGTTATTTAAGACCATATAAACACTTTTTTCAAACCAACTAATTTTTACCTTTTTCAACATAGCTCTCTAGTTATTCCACATGGATCTCCTCCTTCAAGTGACTAAGTAAGAATTTTTTTTTCACATCCATATATTCTATCTCTAAATCAAAGTTTTTTTTCTACAAATAATAGGAAACTGATATACTTTAACTCAAAAACTAAGGAAAGGAGATCTTAGAAAAGTTTATCCCTTCAACTTTGGAATATGATTTTGCAACCAATCTTCCCTTGTGCTTATCAACATGGAAATCTAAAATAATATTATTTCTAAATACCCATTTACATATGATAGGTTTGCACCCATCAAGAAATGAGACTAAGTCCCATGTATCATTTTTTCTAAGTGTATAAATTTCTTTATCTATGGCCAATCTCGAGGACTCCTTATCTTTCGTCTCCACCTCCATCTTTCATAATCCTATATTTCTTAGGTGTTAGGAGGTAAAGAAAATATACATATAAAATTAGAAATACTATAATTATACTTGTTTATTATTGTATAAATTAATAGAAATTTGGTACTACTGATGTATTCGAACTGAAAACAAGAGATTACAAATTTCCTCTATTATTCTGTGGAATGGAAATCACAAATTAGAAACATGTGCAATGACATGAAACCATTAAAATACCACAATAACACAATGATTTCTAGGGAAACCCAATTGGGAAAAACACCTTCACCTCTTTATATTAATTCAAATGAAAAGAGAAACAATTACAATGATTTGCTTCAACTTTGAAGCACACCCTCTGCAATCCTATTATCCTACTTCCTGGCTTGCTTTGGCCAACGCTTAGCCAATTCCAACCTGAACCAACCTCCTATTTTCTTGCTCAATCCTGGAGGAATTATCCCCTAAAAATTAGGATAAATTCCCTATTTCCTTGTGCAATAACTTGAGGAATTGATCACCTACTCAGTGCAAAAGCACTATACACTCAATAGTATACAATTATAAATACAGACATGGCTTTTCCTCCACCTCAACTAGGCAATTTGAATGCATGTATGGGCTAAAAATGAAGATAAAAATGTTGATTGATTGTTTAATTACACATGAAGATGCTAGATATAAGTGAAAACCCATAAAGGAAAAAAAAACCATGAATTATTGTTGAAGCAATGTGAAGGCAAGCTCCTACTCCCCTTATTACATCAATATTTATGCAGGCTTCTACCCATAGGAGGCTACTACCTAAATTTTTTATACAAACTACAACTTGTTGAGAAGATTCTGCTCCCACATCTACAATATAAAACCTACTCTTTTTCGGGCTACTACCTAAAAGGAGGCTATAATCTCCTATTCAAATTACAAACAAATTTTGCTAGTTACACGATCTTTATCTCTGCACAGAACTTAGTTTTTGTCCCCTTTTGGTTGCTTAACTTCTCGTCTTCTTGTTCTCAATTATGTTCTTATACTGCTCCTCATTCTCATCTACTCTTTGTCGAGACATTTATCAGCTTTGTCTCTTTCTCAAAATTCAATTCTCTAGCTTAGATTTCATTCAAAATTGTATCTTTTATAAACAAGGTTTGTTTATTGTTTGTACTCCATGCAGGAATTTGAAGTGAAAGGTTGCTTCTTCGAATTCCAAGGATATTTGTGGTATATCTCTTCATATTTTCACTTGAAGATCAAGTCAAGACAAAATGGTTTTTTGTAATATTGGAAAAACAATATAACATGAGCCAACAATAACGACTACACTGTATGATTTAAAATTGTAACTTCAACCCATATTATTGGACATATTAGTTCCTTCTTGTAAATATAACTTCAACATGTATACCATTGTTAATGTTTAATTAAAATATCAAGTTTTCAGGCCTTATTTTTACTACAAATATTGTAGTTTGATGTTAATGTACACTGCAAATACAAATTTCTTTAGAAAAACCTTCATTCAACATAATAAAACGCCCTTTGTTCCAACAACCTACATTATAATTTAGGTCCCCTATTATGCAAATCGTGTTAACGAATTGTCTAATATTGTCTTGATAAAAATTGCATTGTCTTTTACTATTTGACCTATGTAGTCTTTCACTATGTGACCTTAACCACGGCATTAGTCTTGAGTCTTAATCACTGGAATTTGTTTTGATTCTTACCTTTTCTTGGCTTGAGTTTTTTTTTCATCTTCAGTGTTGTATCATCCTCTCAATGTCTTGCCTTGTTTTTCTTTGGAGTCTTTCCTTCATCTTCATCTTCATCATTGTATCAACCTTCTTCAATTTCAATCAATGTCAATTGAATTAGCCTTCATACCCACACCAACATTCGACATCAATACCAATATCTCCAATAGTCTAGGCCTAGCCAATAAAAGCCAAGCAAAATCCTTTTCTTTGTTATGGCAAGGTAATCTAGCTAGATACCAAAATACCCAGAAGCTAAACATAATTGGTGACTCAAAAAACAAAATCCAACATCTAAAAATTTGGTAGCTCCCCCAAGATTCCAATTTGAGTTCAATTAATCAATGAATTTGATTGCCATTGAACTCTATACCAAATTTGTAATGTTATCACATCCTAAGAACAAATAATACACAAGTATATATATAAGAAAATAAAGAAAGGCATGGGAAAATGGGGGAGATTATGATTAATGGTTAAATACATTTCCAACTAATCCCATAACGATCCTCATATTAATCATGGAGCCATTATATACAACCCAAGGGGAAAGTACTCTAAACTGTTGTGTCAATTAGGTGACATGACCTCCACCTACTCTTATTATTTTTTCATGCTTCACTGATATGGATTAGATCATTATATTGTTTTTTCGTCTATCTCAATGCTTTCATAGTGGGAAAATTGGAGGCATCAATTGATAGGACCATTTTACTTACGGGACCCAGTTTGGAAAATTGGGATCTAAAACCTTACGACAAAATTTTGAGGCATTAAATGGTGCTTTTTTTTGGGGGTGGGGGGGGGGAGGGGCGCGCGGGGGGAAGAGGAGGAGGGATTTTCCACTTTAGAGTGGAAATGTTTTTTCATATTCTACACACAAAAGGTGCAAGAATATCCTCAATCGAAGTTCATATGAAAAAATTTAGGATGCCACACCAACCCCCATTACTCAAGGAAAAGGGACTAGACACATGATCATGATGAAGAAGACTCTAGAATATTCCATATTATAACTTTGGTTAAGAGTTGAGGGAATCAAATCTAACCACTAGTAGGTTATCGGGTTGTGTTTATAACCAGACCACTAGGAGGAAAATGGGTTCCATTCTTTTTTAGTGCATTTTGTTCCATAGACCAACAAAGTAGCTAAGAAGCATAAGGAGAGAGAACACAAAGAGGATTTGTGCATTATAGTAGACCATGGGCTAGAGGCCTTACTTCTTTGCACTCACAGTCATTTTCTATTCATAGAAAGAGAGTAGAGCGATCTCACCTTCCAACTAGGTTTTATCCCAAGATGCTTTCCTAGGTTATCTCTTATGTCAAACCATGGTTTGTGAGTTTTTAATTTTTTGTTCCCTATTTTATGCATAATTATAATTTGGATGCATATGAACTAAACAGTAATTTACAAATCCATAATTCTAAACAGAAATAAACCGTCATATTGTAGATTTAATATTTTTAAGTATAATTTATAGATTTGTTGTGACGAAATGTCCAGTGGAATACCCATGATAGTTTATGGATCATATTGGTATCATAGTAGGTTTATTTGGGTATATTGTGGATATTTGTAGGAAATCTATATCTGTGAAGCCAATATTTATAAAACCCTAGTCATGGTCGGAAAATCTATTAATAACCCTCATGATCCTATGGAGGAGAGGTTTCATGGTTGGGAGCACAAGTTGCAAATATAAATTGTAATGTGAATCTCCTCAGGGCTTCCCTAACCAATATGCTTTGGGTATTCATATAAGATGGGGATTCAAACATAGAGGATCAATTAGAGGGGATATTAGGAGATCAAGAAGAAATAGAGAACAAGTTGAAGAAAAGACCTTAAAAATATCAACCTAGTTCGAGTGTCATGAACCATTCATAGTCCCTATTCAAAATGGAAGAAAGGATCGATATCATAATGTGATAAGCTAATCATTGGTTGTAGTAATTAGAATTTTATTTTAATGTTCATTATATAGAGGAAGAACATAAAATTTCATTTGCATGGCTAAAATTAGAGGGCCATGCGTTAACCTGGTGGGAAAGGCACACGAATACCTCGAGGTTAGAGGGAGATCCTCCAATGGCTAAGTGGGTGGACATTAAACCCCTCATAAGGTCACAATTTTACCTTATCAGGTGTGTAGAGGACCGCTAGATTCGGCGGCACTATGTCGGGAAAAATCATGGGAAGACTGTACATTTGTAGACCACGAAGTTGAAAAAGATGGCCATAATTTTAGGCATCTCCCAAAAGAATCCATATGTACTCCTCAAATATCTAGGGGGTCTACATAACCATCTGTGGAAGTAAGTGATGTTGTTCAAGCCCCGATCAATGGAAGAGGCTTGTGTATAGACAAAGAACCTGGGGAACATAGGCCAAAAGAAAGGGAAATCAAGTGGATCGAAGCAAAAGTAGCACTAATATGCTTATAAGGAGGGGAAGAAGAAGTGGAAAAGGGGAGAAGATAAAAAGGCAGCAGTCATAGCACACTAGTGCAAGGATATAAACAACCATTATAACGTTGAAGGTTATATAGAGGAGAAGTGTGCAAGTTGCATCTAAAGCTTCACCCAAAGAACAAAAATAAAGATAAATGAAGAAGAAAATAATGGCCATTGATTGGAGCAACTAGATTGAAATCAAATCAAACATGGATGAGAATAATTTTCGTATGTCAATGCAAAAGGAGGTGAATCTATGTAGTCTTTAGCAACCGGAAGAGAAAGAAATGACCAAAATCTTCCACATAAAGATACAGGTCAAGAAGACAAATGTTGATACTCTATTTAACTCAAGATCCTAGGTGAATCTCATTGCAGTAGAGTTGGTCAACAAATTGGGATTCGAAGTTTGTGATCATCCAAGCCCATATCCATTGGTATGGATAAATAAAGATGAATAGTATTGAGAAACAGCAACGAGAAATTCCAGTATAATTTGTCCTTAAATTAAACTGTGAATTAAATTAAAATTCTATTCTCATAACAACTTAAAATAGTTAAATTAAGTTTATTAAACTTACTTAACTTAGGAAATTCAAGTTGGAAGTCTTTTGGAAGTCATGTATATGTTCTCCCTACTTTTTGGATTCCAGTCTGAGTTAATTGTGTGTTGTAAAATAGAAGACTCAGTTTCATGAGTCAGTTCAGTTAAATTAGTTCTCAAACTAATTGAGAGAAATAATAGTGAGTTAACAGTCAGTGGTGACACTAATGAACTCCACTAGTGCTACTTTAGTTAATTGAATATTTACTCATCAGAAACTTATGCATGTTGATTCTAAGAAAAACCCATTTGATATTAGAGTGCAGGGATAGGGTACTATTTGTTTTACATTTTTCTAAGGTGCACTGACAGTGCATGCATTCAGGAATTGAGGGATTGCGCTATTTTTAGAGGCTTTATTTCCCTTTAAATACAAATTATCCCTCATAGGAGTTACACATTGGAATAGAGACTTGGAGAGCTTATGAAGAGGCTAATATTTGGCCTTGATATTTCTTATGAGTTGGAGATTGAATTTGCTGAGTGCTGGGATTTTTTAGAGAGAACAAACATTGTAATTTCATCTTGATTTTCTGGATTAATACAAAACATATAGCCGGGTTTTGACATGTGGCTTTCCCTGGATATTTATTGTGTTATGTGCCTTTGATTCTCTTCCACTATGGATTATTGTTTGCTCAATGTTTATGGGCTTCCACTATAAATAGTAGAATTAGATTCTTGTCTCTTGCTTTAGAAAATTGCATTATCTTGTGAATCTACAGGATTTTCTACATGGTATCAAAGAAAGATTATTTTTTGGGCCGAGAGTTTGCAGAGCAGATCTGAAAATTTCTCTGCAAAATTTTAGAAAAAAATGCAAATCTGAATTCCTTGGAAAAAGATACCCAAATTCAAGAGAGAAATATCTTGAATCAGAGTTCAGCTGAGGGAGATATCGCTGATTTAAAATCAGCTGTCTAGAGGAGATTTCGAAATTTTTAGTTTCTAGGCTACAGGGGAAAGTCGAATTTGCAATACATACTTCAGGATCGACAGATGGCATTCCATGGGTTGAGGCTTGAGTATACTTTGGAAGGAAGCTCGAATTTCATAGCCTAGAGGGACAGGATGGAGGTTGTGCTAGAGGACAATGGTTTGAAGGAATTTGTTGAAAAACCAATTCCTAAGCCAACAGCTACTGATGCACAGAACTTGGTTAAGTGGAAGAAGTATGTGGCGAATGAAAGGCAGATAATACTTGAGGGAGTTTGAAATCATATTTTCTCAAGTCTCCATGGAAAGGAAACTTTGCATGCCATGTGGAAAACATTGACGAACTTGTATCAGAATAGCAGTGATCAAAGGAAGTTGGCACTGAAGGATACACTTCGTAAAATCAAGATGGAGAAAGTCGAGATGATTCAAAGTTACTTGACCAAGTTCACTCAATGTTGGGATGAACTTGGAAGTGTTGGAATCATGGTTTATGAAGAGGATATGGTGAGCCTTGCTCTTCTTGGACTCCCAAAGAGTTGGCATAGTTATCAAGACTCTATTAATGGTCAGGAGAAACTACCAAATTGGGAACAACTATGGCCAGATTTCATGCAAGATGAGATCAGGAGGAACACCAGCGATGGATCTTCATCAAAGACTGATGATGAAAATAATTGTGCCTTAGCGATTAAGGCGAGGAAGGGGAAAGCTAAAATTTCTCATTCCAAATCAAATTCTTATCATGGAGGTAAGAAGAAGAACATGTCGAAAGTTAAATGCTTTCATTTTCACAAGATGGGTCACTTTGCTACAAATTGTCCATTGAAGAAGTCTAAGGAGAAGTCCTCAAGAGGAGCGACAGGTGAGGCTTTGGCCTCCCAATTCAAACTGGACTTTTCCATCATTGCATGCATGGTGTCTTCAATGATGGGAAGTGTCTGGTACTTAGAAAATGGAGCTTCTTTCCACATGACTACCGACAAAGATTTATTCAGTGCACTGGAGGAGAAAGATCTCAAGATGCATATCGAGATGGGTGATTATGGTAAGTATAATGTTACTGGTGTGGGCGCTATTACTTTTCAAAGGGATCATGCGACTCCACTCACCTTGAAGAATGTTATGCATTTACTAGGACTAGAGAAGAACTTGGTATCAATTTCCATGCTTGAGGATAGAGGTTATGATGTGATATTTTCGAAAGGAAAGGTGTTCCTTCGACACATAGCCATAGGTCAAGTAAAGAAGATAAGGACTCAAGTTCAAAATCTCTATAAGATAGAGGTAGAGGATTATGTTTCTTTGAGTTCAAAAGCAGAAAAGATGTTGAGCCAAGACATCGGCAAGTGGTGGCACAGGCAATTGGACCACTTGCATCATGGGGCTTTAAATATATTGCAGCAAATCTCTATCAGCCTTCCCAAAGGTATGCTTGAGCAAGTTGATACATGCAAGGGTTGTACTTTGGGAAAATACACCAAGTCTTCCTTTGGAGATAGAGACGGTCGAGCAGAGTCTATTCTAGAGAGAGTCCATTCAGATGTGTGTGGACCATTCTCAACAACATCCACGGCCAAACACAGAAATTATGTTATATTTGTTGATGACTATTCTCATAAATGTTAGGTATTTTTTATGTAGAAAAATGATCAAACTTTCACAAAGTTTCGTGAGTTCAAAGAATTAGTAGAGAAAGAGTCTAGAAAGAAGGTTAAAGCTCTACGGAGTGATAACGGTGGTGAGTATTTCTCCAATGAGTTTAAGAACTTCTGTGCAGCAAAAGTGATTAAGCGAGAGTTGACGGCACCCCATAACCCTCAATAGAATGGGGTTGCCGAGAGGAAGAACAGGATCATAGTAGGGGTAGCAAGGGCGATGTTGCATGATCATGGTCTACCACTACACTTGTGAGTTAAGGCACGCAACACAGCGGTTTATGTTCATAATCGTAGCCCACATTGGATACTTGAGATGAAGACACTAGAGGCTTATTTCGGTAAGAGGCCAAATGTTGGTCACTTCAGTATTTTGGGTCATCAGTTTATTTCCATGTGACCAAAGATGCATGGAAGAAGCTTAAGCCAACAGCAGAGTTAGGGATCTTTGTGGGGTACACTGATACACCCCACATCTATCGAGTGTACATGCCGACCATTCGAAGAACAGTGGTTCATAGGGCTATCAGGTTCGATGAGGAGAAGGCCATGTGAGTATCCCTTGGGAGGGAGATTGAGATACATGCAGATGAGGATCTTTTAGCTCCTAAGGTTGAGGAGCCTCAAATTGATGTGGAGCAGCTACATATAGAGGTTCAAAGAGTGGAGACAAGCAGAGTCTTCCGGAGAGGGAAGAAAGTGCACTAGAGAGGCTAACAAATTGTTGGATGATGCACGAGAGAATATGGGAGCACCCTCTTCTTAGCGCAGACAGAGGAGGTCACCAAAGAGGTACACTGGGTACATGGCACTTATGGGTGCATGTGTTGTGACAAATCCATCTTCCTTTTAGGAAGTAGTGCAGCAACCAATTTGGGTTGATGCGATGGTGGAGGAGTATGACTACATAGTTCAAAATAGTGTTTGGGATGTGGTCCCAAGACAAGAGGACAAGTCAGTTATGATCTCCCATTGGCTTTACAAGGCAAAGCAAGCTACAGATGGTAGTGTGGAGAAGCATAAGGGCAGATTTGTGGCTTGTGGCATTTCACAGATAAAGGGGATTGACTAGGATGAGACCTTTGTTCTTGTTGCAAGGCACTCGTCAATCAGATATATGTTGGCAATATCAACACAGATGGGTGAAAAATCCATCAGATGGATGTGAAGACCACCTTCCTCAATGGCATGATTGAGGAAGAGGTGTACATAGAGCAACCCGAAGGTTTTGAAACCTTGGACCATGATTCGCATGTGTGCTGACTCAAAAGAGCATTGTATGGGCTGAAGCAAGCACCCCATGCTTGGCACACCGGGATAGATAGCTACTTCACTAGATTGGGCTTCACAAAGATTAAAGAGGATGCAAACATGTATCACATAGTGGTGGAAGGTAAGTTGTTGATCATTATACTTTATGTAGATGATCTCATACTAACAGGTGATGATAAGATCATAAAATCTTGAAAGGAGGACCTTGCAAGAGAGTTTGAGATGAAGGACTTGGGGCTCATGCATTACTTTCTTGGCATGGAGATATGGCAGAAAGATGGAGAGTTGTTTGTATCCCAGTGCAATTATGCCAACGAGATACTCAGGAGATTCTGCATGGAGACTCTTCTAGCTGGTAACTAGAGGAAGGAGGATGCTACTTCAGGGGAAGTAGTGGAAGCTACTATATATAGGTATCTTGTGGGTTCACTCATGTACTTGGTGAACACACGATTAGATATGTGCTATGTAGTTAACCAGCTTAGTCAAGCTATGGTTAGGCCTACCAAGATGTATTGGAAGGCGGAAAAGCATGTATTGAGATAACTTAAAGGCACTACTTAGTTTGGTTTATTGTACAAATAGACAGAGGGAGTGAAGCTTTAGGGCTTCACCAATGCAGATTGGGCAGGGAGTCCATCTGACAGGAAGAGCACATCAAGAGGGATATTTAGTATTGGGTCAGCAACAGTTTCTTGGTATAGCAGGAAACAAAGATCGGTTTCACTCAGTTCGGCAAAGGCATGGTACATGATTGCAAGTCAGGAAACATGTGAGGGTATATGGATTGCGTATTTCATGATCGGTCCAAGAATATTGACATCTAGTATCATCATCTCAGAGATTGTGTATTAAGGCAGATCATGTTGTTATATTACATTCCCACGAAGGAGCAATATGCTAACATCTTGACAAACGCATTGTCAAGATGTAAATTCAAGTTTCACAGAGATGGGATCGGGGTAGTTGATAATCCATTTCTTGTTGAGAGGGAGTGTTTAGAAATGGAAACAAGCAATTCCAGTTTAATTTGTTCTTGAATTAAACTGTGAATTAAATTTGAATTATATTCTCATAGAAACTTAAAATAGTTAAATTAATTTTATTAAACAAGTCACTTAACTTACGAAATTCGAGTTGGAAGTCTTTTGGAAATCATGTACATGTTCTCCATACTTTGTAGCAGTCTAGTGTGAGTTAATTGTGTTGTAAAATAGAATACTCGGTTTCATGAGTTAGTTTAGTTAAATTAGTTCTCAAACTAATTAAGAGAACTAATAGTGACTTAACAATCAATGGTGACACTAATACTCCACCAGTGCTACTCTTGTTAATTGAATATTTACTCATCAAAAACTGATGCATGTTGATTCTGAGAAAAGCCCAGTTGAGACTAGAGTGTAGGGACAGTGTACTATTTGTTTTATATTTTTCTGAGTTGCACTGACAGTGCATGCATTCAAGAACTAATCCTTAAAGGATTGCGCTATTTTTAGAGGCTTCATTTTCCTTTAAATACATGTTATCCTTCATAGGAATTACACATTGGAATAGAGACTTGGAGAGCTTGTGAAGAGTTTAATATTTGGCCTTAAGCTTTCTTAGGATTTGGAGATTGAATTTTTTGAGTGTTGAGATTGTTCTAGAGAGAACAAGCATTCTAATTTCATCTTTATTTTCCAGATTAATACAAAACAGATAGTGGGGTTTTGAATTGTGGCTTTCCTAGGATATTTATTGTGTTATGTGCCTTTGATTCTCTTCCTCTATTGATTATTGTTTGCATGATTTTTATGGGATTCTGCTGTAAAGAGTAGAAGTAGATTCTTGTCTCTTGCTTTAGCAAATTGTGTTAGCTTGTGAATCTATAGGATTTTCTACAAGTAGTTAAAGGTAGCAAAACAATGCAAAATTAGATTTGCTATCAGAGTTGATTTTATTGATGAAGTACAACTAGATGTATTTTCCCATGATGTATGTGGAATGGTGTTTGGAAGTCCCTACATATTCATGGTGCATGGAATATTCATGTGGAGAGTTAACTAGTACTAGCTTGTCAAGGATGGAAAATCGTTCACCATCAATGTGCACAAAGGAAAGTCAAATATTTCATTGGTAAGTGCCATCCAAGCCAAGAAACCGATCATTTCTAGAAACAAGTTTTTTTTATTGTTTTTAAGGGATAACCAATATATAGAAGAATTAGTAGGAGCAAAGGCATCCCTAGAGGGGTGTACTAAGAAATAGAAAAAGCAACTGGAATAGTTACTACAAGCATACAAGGATGTGTTTAGGGAGCCTAAACAGTTACCACCCAAGAGGGAAGAGGAGCATGAGATCCAACTATTATTGAAATACCCATTTTCAAACATTAGTCTATATAGACAATCTATTATGGAAGCAAGTGAGGTGAAGAAACAATTGCAATAGTTACTATAATAGGGTGTGTTACACAGCATTTTGTCACACCTCCTGCACTTCCCTGTGACATACCCCGAAGTGCCCAAAACATTACCATAATGCAGTGTACTCGTTCATATATGTAGTTCAAATCCTTCCTAAGACATTGATTGGAAAATTCCTTGAGCTTCCCCGGAATGGAATAGCTCTTAAAACCTAATTTGAGACTCATCGCTCTTATGAGGCTAAAACCCGTGATGGTCGCTTTTTGCACTATACCAGACCCGCGATGGCATAGCTATGTTTTCTCATATACCTGAAATGATCCCAAAAAGGTAATTTTCCCAAAGAGGATGAGAAGTTTTGTGATCTAGAAGTTTCCAGAGCGGCGAGTTGGAGGTTGTTTAGCATAGATGAGGTCGAATTCTCCCAACTTGGCCTCTTGGTATTATCCCTATGAGATATCTCCTTGAGATGAGGGCCTAATCCTATCCTTAGAGAGGTCCTCACGCCCTTTCCCAGCCTATATATTCATCCTCTCCCATTCCCAAATGTTTGATCCCGTTAGAGGTTGGTTGGTCTATGTCTATTTACACCCTTATGCTAAGATTGTTCTTATATGCTACTCATTTGGATTGGAGGAGTGCTTGGAGAGCTTAGCTTAGACTTGGATATCCATTCAAGGAGAGCCTATCAACATCAAGGCTTGGTTGTATGCTTCCCCTTATTTTATATTAGTATACAACTATTGGTTCATTTTCCCTAAATGTGTATGATCACGTATAATTTATCTTAACATTCCTTGATCAGTTAAGTAGGTTGATTTTGAATATGCTATTTGCATTTGCATTCCTTGTTGTGTCTTGACCTCTTGTGTAGGTGCATAAACACTGAGAGCAGCAAGAATGAGCTCGTGGCACAAGTGATTCAAGGTCTTCAACAAAGGAGATCGAGATAGCATCAGAACGAGGTAGGCCATATTCTTCGTCTCTCTTTTCAATTACAACTTAGGAAAGCATCTAGTAGATTGTTACTTCGTTTCCTAGACCCATACATTCACTAGAGGGATCATCTCTATCTGCAAAGAGGATTTATCTAAACAACAAAATGGAAACTTCATTGGGGAGGCTATGATCCTTTCCATTCAATCCTTCATCCTTCTTTTGTGTTAAGTTTGACCAACCATTAGTTTTCTAGCTTATTTGCTTTTCTATAACTATTTTCACTTGTTGGCGATTGCTTGACATTGATTTTGGTCTAGTCTTGAATATTTTTTATTTTTCCTTCATTTTTCTCACCCATCATAGGTTTATCCGTGACAGTCATGATGACATCACAGATTTGTTAAGTACAGTCATGATTATCACTCGTTTTCCTATGACAAGTGTTACGATCCCAGAGTATAAGAGAAAATAGGGTATTTTCTTCTTGTTTTCGATCTTTGTGTCCTCTATCAATGATTTTCAAGAGTGTCTATGGTGTTTTTGATTGATTTTCTTAATTAATTTTCAAAATTTGTCTCATTAGTTTTGAAGTGAAATTTGATTGAGTTATATGGTTTCTAGCCAATTGGTCATTACTTGCTGCTTGTTGGTGTCATTGAGATGTTTGTTTTGTTGATTGATTGAATGTTGTTTTCTGTGGGGATCATTGAAAACGACATTTTTCATTTGTTTTAGCTTCTGTTTCAAAATTTACTTTTCATGAAAATGCATTAGGTTAATTGCATTAAAAAGTTGTTTTATTTAGATTCATCATTGAAAATAGATCACATTTTTCAATTATTGAAATCTAACAATTGTATTAGGTGCATCAAATCATTAAAAATGGAAAGAAAAACATGATTCATATAAATGAATCTTAGTAAAGTCAAAATTATTTTGCTTTCGAAATTTTTCATTTAGGATAGTTAGAATACCATCATTTTTACTTTTGACATTGTGTTTGGAAGACAAAAGTGAAATTTAGTGGAAGGAATTTGCATGATGCATTTTGTTTGATGCATTATTGATCGAAATTTCTTCCCGTGATTAGTCTAGCTTTCATAGAAAATATTTTTTTTCTTTTTCTCATATATTTTCATCATAGGTGTTCAGGTGACATTTTTTTGACCCAAAAACTAGAACTTAAGTGAATATCAACTTTAAAATCTATCAATTAGTCTAAGGAGAATTTGAAACATTAACGCTCATACTTAGTGGTCTAGGCTAGATACATGTTCTAGCGTCTATAAAACTCAACAATTTTTGTTCTCTCTTGCATTAGACAGTGCTAGCATAGACTTGTGCTCCTCGTATCGTCAAGTATATAAAGGGTGACCCTCATAGGTTGCAATCCTTTATCCATAGGAATTTGAATCTACCACCCTCTAAACATGATACACCAACACAGCATTCGGGGAGATTTCCTACACGTACGACAAGTCCTTGGTAAATTTTTTGTTGAGGTGTATATTGCAGTTCATGGTTACTTGGTACTCCTTTTTCCTAGAGTTACCTGAGTGGTCATTTCATTCTTTTCTGACTCTTTAAATTTGAAAATATCATCGATTACTTGTCCTTTCAAGCTTGTTAAACCAACGAAAGTGACTAAAGTCACCTTTTGTTCCTTTTCTTGACTCTTACAACATGAAAAGGCAAGGTTTTTGTTTCAAATTCTAAAATTAATTGACTGCGGAACAACATCCTTCCTGTGGAAATAATCAGTAGATCTTACGTTGATACCAATGGCAACATTTCCTAAGTCTACCAGTCAAGGAACCCCCTCTGACAGGAATCATATTCCTTTTCCTTCTTTTGGAAATACTAGTGCTCCTTATATGGCAATGTTGTCCCTTCCTAGATTGATCATTGGTCTGCCAGTTTGGTTATTTTCAAACTCGATGGTTCCAAGTGTCCAAACTTATTTTCAACCAAGTTCTCCTCCCCCTGAACATCATCAACCTCATTTTTATCTTAAATTTAACCCCTTGCCTTCTTTGCCTATTTCTTCACCCCATTCTTCTTCTTCACCTGGTGAAAGTCTAGATTCGAGTAACCAGGAAGCGAAGAAGAAGAAGAAAAATAAGCACGGGGGAAACCAAACGACTATTGTTACCGATGAAACTGATGTAGAAAAATCTTCCAAAGAGCCCTGGAAAGTAAAATTCCCTTGCATGCTATGTAAGGGTAACCACCTTCTTCAGAATTTTCCTGGTATTCCCAATATCTTAGAAGTGCGATCTGTAGGTTCACCTCAACCTTTGTCATGAACCTCTGGAGATCATGTTGGTGAAAAACCCTCAACTAGTACTAGTAAATCCCATGGGAAAGAGGGACTAGTCAAATTTCCCTATAAGTTGTGTGAAGGTAATCATCCCATTCATGTTTTTCCTCTTATGGATGAAGCTTCCAAAGAGTTGGAAAACCTTACTACTTCCCAACCTCGTCTTTTGATCGGGTATCGAAAGCTTTCCCTTAATCCTTCACTAGTTGATCTAGTGATTGATCAAAAGTCATATTTGGTCAACCCCACTCTCTCTGAAAATTAGTCTCGTGAGTCCGTTCTTGACCAGAATTGGTTAAGAAGACGGTAGACTTGGCTCCACCTTCAATTAACCATACCTTTCCGATAGAGAGTGAACCTCATACTGCTAAGGTTCTTTTGGTTTCTTTAGTTTTGAATGAACTAAAGGTAAATAATCCTATTCTTGAGGTGCATGAAAGCAATTCCCTTGTTCCCATAGAGCAAGAGGGTAGCTCTCACGTTCCTATGCCACCCCTTCCGAGTAGTTTAGTCACTTCTTTTAATTGGAGTCAACTGATAGGATATCTTCTTTTTCCTTATGTGCCTTTCCATATTATAGTACATGCTTACCATATGGTTGTACCTAGCACAGTCATAGATGAGGGCACAAATGTTAGAATTCTGTCTTCAACTGTTTGGAAAGCTTTAGGTTCTCCTCATCCTGTCCCCGTCACCCAAAATCTATTAGATTTTAACAGAGGAACCAATCAACCATTAGGGATCCTTCCTAAGTTGTCTAGTACTTTGGGAGGAAAGACTATCTATATAGACGTGATGGTTGTCCAAGGCCCTTTAGATTTTAATCAACTCCTTGGCCATGACTATGTTTACATCATGGGAGCTCTTGTCTCCTCCCTCTTTCGAGTGATCTATTTCCCACATGAAGGAAGCATTGTGATCATTGATCATCTTACATTCATTGGTCCTGAATCAACTCCCACTCAACCATCACCCCTAAATGGTTCTCATATGCAAGAAGTATCACCCCCTCATAGGTTAATTACGTGGCTCCCTATTCCATACCCACATCTATTGATGATCTAGTAGGTGATTTCGTACACCATGTAATAGGGGCATTGGAGCCTGATTTTTCATTTGGACCCCTGGACATATATCCCTTCCAGAGTGTTTTTCTCCCATCCGTTGAGAACCTCTTGGAAGTCGTGGCCTCTTTTGGTCTGTGATCAGGTCCTTGAAGAAAATTTCCTTGTCTTTTGTCAAGCTCCCTAAAAAGTGAAACAAGGGATCTGAGGATAGTTATTTTACTATGTCAACCTCATTAAAAAATGAAATAAGTGCCCACGAGGATAGTTCTTTTACTATGTCAACCTTGTTAAAAAATGAAACAAGGTGTCATGAGCATGGTTCTTTTCCTGTGTCAAGCTTGTTAAAAAAATGAAACAAACCCCCTTCCAATTCGAGTCTTTGATTAGATCTCGTAAAATCCCAATCGAGTCTTTCACTTGATCTCGTAAGTGAAACTTCATCCCATCCACATGTTAGTAACCATTCGTCTACTTAGGTGAATGAAATGAAGCTCGGGGGGCATGTACCTCGAATTGAGTCATTATGTTGGGGGCATGCAAACTTATCTCAAGCATAGTTTACTTTTGTTTCAAGATTGTGTAAAATTGAAACCAAACCCAAGCATAGTTTTTTTCTGTTTCAAGCTTGTGTAAAATTGAGACCAAATCCAAACATAGTTTTTCCTCATGTTTCAAGCTTATGTAAAAATGAAACCATTTCCATTTTTACCTCTTGTGATTACCGTTTTATCAACCGATTTTTGCTAGTTGAGCCTTGATTGTTCCATTCCATCGCCACCATCTTTTTGGCCAATCATTCGCTTTCACTTGGTTGTTTTACCCTTCCCTAAGGAACATCTGTGATGAGTGGTATTATTAGCCAGCCTCTTGACCATGCAATTTTTGAGCAGTTACATCATTACCAGAACTAGTTGTTATCCTTTTGTACCACTTGTTCCTCTAGGTAGATTCCCCTTTCAGCTCTTTTCAAACTCCAAAAATATCAAAAGATTTTCGAGTACTTTTCTTTTCGAACTCGTTAAATTAAATCAATTGACGTCCTCTCAATATAAGTTTAACCCTTTTCTGAACTGAGATAGACTATTTATAAAAAAGGTACACCTTGGTCGACATGGTCAAGAGGTTCTCGAATATTGTTTTCTACCTTTTCGAGTTCAAGAGACAAATTACAAAAAGGGACATGATGGATTTTTATTTTTCATCTCTTTTTCAAACTCTCTAAACATGAAGAAGACACCAATTTTGTCTTCCGTCAAACTCGTTAAAAATTAAACAATGAAATACTTGTCACCATGACAAGCCCTAGTTTCTCCTTCCTAGGACTCATAAAACTTACTAGGATGGATTCATCCGAAGGATGAACTTATGCGATAAGCATATGGTATCCTCTTCAAGCTTGTGTAAAAATAAAGAGGTAATCACTAGAAATAATGGGGAAAAAGTGAAATTGAAACATCTCTTGTATAAGCAACATGTCACTCTTGAACATGACACTCATCTATTTCTCGTGTGGGTTTGGGACATCCTCACTTAGTCACCTATCTTTCTGGGTTTGGGTAATCCATTTCACCTCTCATTTTATTATTCCACTTCGTCATTATGACCCTTGGTCCTATGTTGAGTCAAATTATGCCACACTCCAGAGTCGTGTCACCAATATGTTCAAGAGAAGTCCTATCTACAGTCTATTACCTATACATTTTCTAGATCTTTGCTACAGTCTTAGATTTATTGACGATGTTGGACCCACCAACATGTAATGGGATCTCCCCGATAAGAAGTCCCAATTAGACCTCAGATCATTTGGTGTAGGAGTCCCAGCAGTGGGCCATACGGTGATGCCTCAACTGTGATTTCGCGCAGAGGCAAGTAAGAGGTCTGTGTTGGTAACAAGGGTGTCACAGCTGCAGCAAGCCAAGGAAGGTGCATGAGAGGTTCTAACACACGGGGGTTGAGATGACTGCACCCCTTGGAAACCTGTGATAGCATGGAGTTAAGAAGGGAACACATGAGCGAAGATGCATCACAACATGGAAGGAAAGTTAGCTAGCAATCCAAAGTGATGGTTAAACCAACAACACATTTCAAAAATATTCATACATACATACATAGATATCTATACATGCATGCGTAAGAAAATAGATACATATATCATTTAGTGCAAACAAAATAGCATAGAATACGATACAACATATGCATGAAATGTGTTGTCTCTTGTTATATTAAGAATTGTAAGTTCCAGTCATATAATACATCCATGTCCAACCACTAGTTCCGACAGCGGAATGTTACATCCACAACTTCCTACTCCTCCAAAGAGATGTACTAGCTCTGCGCAGTGGAGAAGCCAAGTCTCATTACAATACTATCCAAACTCTCTCTAAGATAGTCCCATCGGAAGCTTGGCTGACCAAAAGTCCTTATAATGAGTTATGAGGTTCTATTTATAACAAAAGGTGGGGTGACCCTTGACATTCCCCATTGTGATAGTTCATCTACCCTCATGACTCTTCATCTACTCTATGACTATTACATCCAACTATCAACACTTGAACTTCCACTTCACAAGATGTTATATTACAATGCTCATGTGCTCATGTGAGACAAAATGCAAGCCATGCAATACATCACTGACATTTAGTCCATTGTGGTGAGACCAACTCTTTGACATGCTTGTGATGGTGAAGGTGGTGAGCTAATGCCAAGCTTGGTCGTCCGCGATGGTGTGTATGTGCTCAATGGTGACATCTTGTTAAAGCAAACTCTCGCCTCCATTGCATCCAAGTGCATTGGTATGGCTCCTCCATCCAACTTGTCTGCTAGCATGTGCATGGTCTTCTTAAGTGCAGCTGAACCAGCAACACACTAATGTATAGTGTCTGTGTTGATCTTCCAGTGTGTGGTGGTTCTCATGTGCATCTATCCTAAACTACATGTTCAGCTCCAGTCAAAATTGCTTCTTGTCTTCACCTTGGTGGGTGTACTGAATGGGTGGGATCGCATGTGTGTGCAAAATAACATGCATTATGCTACATTCCCTTGCATGTGATCAACAACACTTCTCACCTTTTCTGCTTTGTGCCAGCGAATAGGATGGATCTATAACTTGTACGGGCACATTTTCATCCATGAGTGGATGTTGCACCCCCTGTTGAACCTGTTCCTGTTGCAACTCATTCACTTGTTTGTGAAACTAATGTTCTTCCTTGATTTGCTACTTTAGCACATATAACTCCTTCTCTGTTTCATTCTTTGTCTTCACACGATCTTCATGTCGTGTCGTCACCTCATATCCTGAGTCTCCAAAGTTTCTTTCATCACAAGTGGATTTGCTTGAACTTGCAACTTTGTTCCACCTCTGTGTTGTCAACAACCTTCCTCTTGTGTTCGTTGCTTCCGGTAAGCTTCCTTTGACTGATGTTGATGGTGTTGCTCGGTATGATTTTTTTACCATATTATCTTGATGTCCTTTTCTACAAATATATTGATGTCTTCATAGGTACGCAAGCCCATAGACACTTTCTTGGTTGCTACCTATGTTGTGCTCTCAACGGTGTCCTTTGACTCTGCTCTCCTAAAGGCCATTGCAATTGTGTTGTTGAGAGACAGAAAAAAACTACCTAGAGAAATGGCAACACTCATGGTGAGCAATCTGCCAGTTGAAAACCAAAATGAACTTGAGAACTGACTTGCAACATGCCTATGTGACTAATCATGAAGGTTGTGCAATTTCTGCTAGGAGGTTGGGAGACTAGCTGCCAAGATTGTGCAAGGCTCAGTTCGGGCTATGAGGAGGTTGACTGACTACTAGAACTGAGAAATTCACAGTCCATCCTACCTGCTAACTGCTAGAATTTTGCAATGCGCAATCTTAGTTGGCAATGGTTGGAGGCTCAATGACTACAGTGCGCAATTGTCTGGGCCAATATTCACTGTCACTCAGAATTGTGCAATGCAAGGCTGGAGGACAATCACTGGGAAGAAATGTGAATTTCCTGAGAGGAAGACAGAGCCTTCTCTCTCAAGATTATCAATCTTGTCTTGATGAAGTAGAGTCCGGGCCAACGTTGCCCAGACCCACTGACAGGAAACTGAAAGCGAAAGTCAATGTGGATGCATGGAGATACTGAGTGTAAGCATAAGTGAATGATCATGCATGAAAATAGTGAATGAAAGATTCAAAAAATAGAACAACATGTATGTGGGTGAGGTGAGTCGCCGAATCGACGACCATTCATGAAAAATAATTTCATGCATGCGACAGCAGTGAGATTTCAATGAAAACTGAAACAGTGCTAGTACAAGTTAGTATGTATAAAAACAACAGCAAGCACTAACTGAAATCAAGTAGACAACATTCATATGAAGCAAAACACAAAAAGCACCAGAAATGCAACATAAGACATGGAAGGCAGGCCTACCCCAAAATAACTAAACTGAATGTGCCAACAACTCCTAGATGTGATGTGGGATGTCAGATATGCAAGATTGATGTGAGGAATGAGCTCTACTTCTTCCGATTGATGATTTTCGATAAAATTGAGTTTTTGATGTGCATGCCACAAATCTAGAAAAAGTGACACTTGGCCGGAGGTTTCTGAAATTATCCTTGCATGTAACCTCCAACTGCTAAAAATAGATCCTTAAATCAAGGGATGCCTTTGCATGCTACCTTGGGAGAATCAGCCCATGCATGCAAGTCAGTTTTGCTCGGTCCCGGAGGGAACCCATCAACTCAACTGCACATGCAACAGTCTGCTCAGCTAGGAGGAAAAAATGTGTATTTCTATAATGGATTTGGGCTGGTTTCCCAGAGGGATTGTGCAATTTCTGGGAAAAGCAGCTGACTACTGCCTAGAATTACACAATTTCTAGGCTGAGCATCCCTACTGGAAGGAATTGCACAATTTTCTTAGTGAATAGTGACAGGAAGAATTGCACAATTTTCTTAGTGAATAGTAACAGGAAGAATTGCACAATTCTAGAGCCTAGCAATCTGCCACATAGAATTTCAAAATTTATAGAGGGAAGGTTGGTTGCCCTCTAAGATTGCAATTTCTTGAAGGAGCTACTCAGCTTGCAACTGGACCAAGTCCGGTGAAATAGCCTGTGAGGGGGATGCAACAAGCTTTGACGAACAAGCTCCCATTCTACAAGAAAATCCTGAAAGCTTGTATACTTGACAAGGAAAGACATGCTGCTGTGAAAGGTTGGTAGAAAGGCTCCAAAGCAAAGCTAAGGAAAAATTATGGAGGGTGGTTGTAGCCGCTACAACAAGATCCTACTCACTTCATCCACTTTATTCCCTGTTTCATGTCGATGATGAGGGAATCATTGTGACCCTCCTTTGACGAGTCACTTCTTGTCGACTTCATTCATTATCCATGAAGATGACTTAGAAATTCCCTTTCAGTACCATAGAGCTTGCATGCCTTAATGGAAAGTTCTTCGCATTTAAAGATAGGTTTTTACTCTTGACCTTCAATCTGCTGATTCCACGAGTGTTCGACATCAACTTCATTTTCACATTCACGTATTGTATTGTCGTACCCCGAGAGCCATTTTCATTATGGATGGTTTCTCTCATGCCTGTTAATAGTCCACATCATTGGCTGGTAATCAGGTGGTTTTCTAGCATGTTCAATTTTGACACATTCATTCGCATGTTAGAATTCATACTTTGATCGGGTTGGGATGGAGCGTAAGACCCTGAATGATCCAGGTGGATATTGGTAGCCACCTACAAAGTCCACTTGGACCCCCACCCGTGGACTTGGTAGGTGGCCACCAATATCCACCTGGATCACTGAATCTTGTCTGATATGACTCAGGTTCTGTGGAGTTATATGTTGTTCATGATTGTACACATGTTTCTTCTATATGGATGGTTGTGACCATACCGTGGGACTTTACATTTATGATGATCCTTCTATATCGGATGGCTGCGTCCATGCCTTGGATCTTAGATTACATATGATCCTTCTGTATTGGATGGTTGTGCCCATGCCATGGATCCTATCATATAGTCCTTACTATCTTAATGGCTACGTCCATATCGTGGATTCATCTTTTGACATCTTATATGTATATGTATATACATCCTTCATTTGCATGTCTCCTAATAGTGTTTGTCCTCTTCCTTGCAAAAGCTCGTAAAGCATCTCAGCCATCACTCCATGTTTTTTGTTCATGCTTTAGGGGCATTTGTTACACAGTATTTTGTCACGCCTCCTGCACTTCCCTGTGACATACCCTAAAGTTCTTGAAACATGAACATAATGCACCGTACTCATCCATATATGTAGTTCAGATCCTTGCTAAGACATTGATCGAAAAATTCCTTGAGCTTCCCCTGAAGGAAATATCTCTTAAACCCTAATTTGAGACTCATCACTCTTATGAGGCTAAAAACTGCAATAGTCTCTTGTTGCACTATACCAGACCCACGATGGCATCTCTCTGTTTTCTCATATACCTGCGATGATCCCAAAAATGAAATTTTCCCAAAGAGGATGAGACGTTTCATGATCTAGAAGCTTCCAGAGCGGCAAGACGGAGGTTGTTTGGCATATATGAGGTTGAATTCTCCCAACTTGGCCTCTTGGTCTTATCCCTATGAGCTACCTCCTTGAGATGAGGGCCTAATCCTATCTTTGGAGAGGTCCTAACTCCATTTCCCAACCTATATATTCATCCTCTCCCATTCCCAAATGGTTGGTCAGGTTAGAGGCTAGTTGGTTTATGTCTATTTTCACCCTTATGTTAAGATTGTGCTTATATGCTACTCATTTGGCTCGGAGAAGGAGTGCTTGGAGAGCTTACCTTGAACTTGGATATTTATGCAAGGATATCCTATCAACATCAAGGCTTGGTTGTACGCTTCCCCTTATTTTCTATTAATATACAATTGTTGGTTCATTTTCCCAAAATGTGTATTCTCATTTATCATTTAGCTTAGCATTCCTTTATCAGTTAAGTAGGTTGCTTTTGAATATTCTATTTGTATTTTCATGCCTTGTTGTGTCTTAATCTCTTGTGCAGGTGCATAAACGTTGAGAGCAGCATGAACGATCCTGTGGCGCAAGTGATTCAATGTCTTTAACAAAGGAGATCGAGATAGCATCACAATGAGGTAGGTCATGTTCTTCATCTCTCTTTTCAATTGTAACTTAGGAAAGCATCTAGTAGATTGTCACTTTGGTTGCTAGACCCACTCATTGGGCTAGAGGGATCGTCTATGTCCGTAGAGAGAATTTACCTAGACAATAGGGTGTCATTTGACCAGTTACATGACCATATGGGTCATCCATCATCATTGTTGCAAAGGAGGATGGGTCTTGGAAAATGTGTATAGATTACAAATCGTTGAAAAAAATTAGACTCAAGTACGGGTACCCCTACCCAGAATAGATTATCTACCAGATCATTTGTAGAAAGTGAAAAATTTCACCAAGCTAGAATTAAAGTCTAGATATCACTAGATTCAAGTTATAGAAGAAGCTATTTGGAAGATCACCTTCAAAACTAGGAAAGGTTTATATGAGTGGTTGATCTTTCTATTTATCCTATACAATGTACTAGCTACATTTATGAGGCTAATGAATGGTATACTATACCATTTTATAGATTCATTTGTTGTTGTCTATTTGGATGATATTCTCATATATAATGCTACTTGCGAGGAGCACATCTCAGATTTAACGCAGGTGTTTGAGACATTAAAGAAGCATCAACTAGTAGTAAATCTCCATAAGTGTGATTTTACAAAACAATATCTGGTGTATCTTGGGTATGTGATAAGTGAAGGAGAGTTGAATATAGATCCTACAAAGATGGATGCCATCGTGACATGGTCTATGCCTACTAATGTTTCTGAGGACCTTAGGATTTTTTTGGAGTAGCACAATACCTGAGGAAATTCATAGCCTCATTTTCAGTGGTAGAGACACCACTTCGTGCCATAAAAGCAAGTGGCAAGAGTTTCTAGTGGGGAAAAGGTCAACAAAGGGCCTTTTAGGAGTTGAAGAAGATCATTCAAGCACAAGTTATGGCATTATTGAACTTGTAGCAACCCAGTTCGAAGTGGAGACAGAAGTGAGTGGGTATGTTTTGGGAGTGGTCTTGGTGCAGGGAGGAGGGCTTACACACTACCATTCTAAAGTATTTCATGGGGTAGTTCTTAACTACCCTACCTACAACAAGGAGATATATTCCTTGGAGAAAGTTATAAAGAAGTACAATCATCATATGATGGGAAAGGAGACAGTAATCCACACAGATCACCAACCACTATAGTACTATATGCCTAAAGTAAGCTACAATAGGCCAGGCATTACAAGTGGATGGGGTTTCTCATGGGTTTCTAAATTATTTTCATTTAGTGATCAAGTACAAGAAGGGAAGCAAAAATAAATTGACCAACATGCCTTCAAGGCCACCCACATCAAATATCACAGGTTTGGGAACTCTAATGCACATGGATCCATTAACCCATGATGCATATAGAGAGGAAAATTCAAATGATGAGGACTTTAAGGAGGTGTTTCAACAATTGCAGAGTCAGAGCCATGTGCATGATGGAAACAATGTCATTGACTACCATCTCCAAGATGGGTTACTCTATAAGTGGGATAATTTATGTGTTCCTAAAGGTGAGTGATTGAATTTGATGATAGAGGCCCATACCTCAAAGTTTGTAGGGAACTTTGTTCTAGGGAAGAAATGGATAAATTATACATGTATGTGTATTGGCCGAAGTTGAAGAACAACTAGCTAGGTTCATAATGATTTGGTGTACCAACAAGCCTGTTAATACGAAACAAGGCCTATATCATCCTTTACATGTATCCACTATTCCTTGGGAAAACATTTCCATGCACTTTGTGGGAGGTTTATGAACAACTAGGAAGAGGCATGACTACCTGTTTGTGGTAGTTAACAAGTTCTGCAAGATATGTGTTTTAATGCCCTGTAAAAATACCATCAATAGGAAAGAAACAATGAACTTATTCTTTGGACAGGTTTGGGTGCACTTTGGCATATCGAGGAGCATAGTTTCAAATAGGAACATGAGATTTCTTAGTGCATTTTGGACTATATTGTGGGAGAATATGGACACAAAGTTGAAGAGGTCTATAGCATTCCATCCATAAACAAATTGATAAATAGAAGTAGTCAACAAGACTTTGGTGCAATTTTTTAGGGGTTATAATAAGAAGCATCTGAAGATCTAGGATGAAAATATGGTATATATATAGCACTTTTATAACATATCAATCCATACTTATACAAGTAAGTCCCCATTTGAAACTTTTTTTGGGTATTTTCCACCTTCACCTTTGGATATTGCATATGGGTAGCAAGGAGGAATAAGGGAGGATCTTATAAGGGATGCCTTAAGTTTGAGAAGATTACGAAGATCCATATACATTTATAGGATACATTGTATTATTCATAGGAAAAGCATATGACTAGGCATGATTAGCACAAAACAAAGAATTCATTCAAGGTGGGAGACAAAGTATGACTATAATTTAACAAGATAGGCTACACGGTCCTAATACGAAAATCACGGCTATGTGGTATGGTCCCTTTAAGATACTGGAAAAGGTGGGAGATAATTCCTATAGACTAAATCTTCCCACGTACTTATGCATTTACTCAATTGTGAATGTAGAGAATATGAAAGTTTATAAGCCTTCTATGTTAGATCAAGAAGATGGACAATCATTGCCTTTTGTAGAGGATTTGGAACCATATGCTTAGGCAGAGTTGACAGAAGATATAATTTTACAAAATATGTCTAGAACAACAAGGCACGAGCATCACTACCTTTGGAAGATTGCACTAGTACAAAATGGCTAATTAGTTACTAAAAAAACAACTAAAATTTGCATATAAACGACCATTTTTCAGTCGGTGATCAGTAGTAGCTAATTTACAGTATCATATAATGCAACCAACCTTTAGTCATTTTTAGCTTAGTCACTAATCTGTTGTCTCAATTTCATCATCTAGTAGTATATTTAGTCATCAATTTGGTCATTGATTTAGTCATTAATTACAATAATTAATGACAAAATATACTATATGATCACCTAAGAAAACCATTAGTGACAAAAATGTTGGTCGTGTTATAAAATACTGTAAATTAGCTACTAATAGTCATATATATGCAAATTTTATTCATCGTTTGAAACTAATTAATGACCAAAGAAATACGACTAAATTTTGGTCGTGTTATAAGATACTGTAAATTAGCTACTAATAGTCGTATATATGCAAAATTCAACCATCATTTGTAATCACAAATTCATCATTTACAGTAGTCTTTTCTCTTTTTTTGGTAGTTTCATATTCATTATATAAATGACTAATTTAGTAGTTTATATTCATTTCATTCACTTCCATTAATAATCATTATAAACAACTAATTTAGTCGCATATTCATTATATTTGTGTTCATAATTAATCAATATAAACTACTAATTTAGTAGTTTTATATTGATTTTATGTGTTCATTATTAATCAACATAAATTAATTAGTATCATTTTGTAACTAACAAAAAAAACCATGCAATGTGCATGTTTATCTAATATAAAAACACAAAGTTACATATGTTAATTACAATAATAAACAATATCAAGTGCAACTATAAACAATTTCAACCACATAAATGTATTATATGAAATGTCAAGTATTACAGTATGAGTTTCTAACTTAATATTGGTTGGACTAAAATTTACACATGAAATTTTGTTTCATTACTTCAAAACATTATCATTTCGTTTCCAAGGCATTGCAGGTAGATTCACCAACTCTAAAGACTTGACCATCGGTCTCTATGTGTGCATATTATGCATGATATTGGCTTTAAGGGTATCACTAGACTGATTCTCTTCTCTCTCTTTTTGTGTTTGTCGCTCCATTGTTATTGTTCTCCTATTCAATTCTTTCTTCTTGCCATCAATATTGAGTTCCTTTTCTGAAAACAAAAGAAGATACACTGCACAATGTAAGCCATGAAAGACGATGAACACTATAATATAAACTAAAGTAGACTATAAAGGATGTATATGACATATACCTCAACATCAGCAATGTCAAAGCCATTTTTTCCCATAAAAGCAAGAAACTTGAACAAGTGTTCTTCAGTTGAGCAATAGTGGCCACTATGTGCCAAGATGACCTATATAAAAAAAAATAAAAAAATAAAAAGCAAATAGAATAATACTATAGAAAAGAACACCTTAGTAACCTAGTATTCAACCTTCAGGGAAAGATTATGCACAATCATGTCAACTAAGTTACATGCTAAAAAGCTCAAGTTGTAGATAACTTGTGAAAAAAAAAAATTGAGATGTGATGTCTAATCCTTTTCATTTTATTTGCAACAACATTTCATTCTCCAACGCATGAAATTGGTCAAGTATATAAACAACATGTACTCAAATAACAACATGAAAGTAAACTTTTCTAATAGTCATGAAAATATTTTAACACAAAACAACTAAAAATATTTCAACCAATATCATGTAATATTGATTTCATCTTCAAGCTTTGTTTGTTGTTTAAATGGACATGATACCAGGTATTTTCAATTTCATAGTTAAAAGACCAAAAGAAATGTTCAAAATACAATTAAACAATAAAAAGAAGATAACATGGAATGGACATTGCAATTATAAAAAAAAATATTTACCTATCCACCGATGTCTTTTCTGGCATTCCTAAAACATTTTCTTGCCCAAAATAACCAATGAGGTGAAAAAATCACAACATTAAAAACCATATGAATCCATACTCGAAAATTTTCCAAAGTCGATGGCTCAAGTGTTTGAAGGATCTCTAAAAACAAATGAATCATATCCAAGTCATGCTTTGCATTGTCTCCCCATCCTTTTTTCAATCACATTTCTTGTAACCTGCCCACACCAGAGTCAAGTTGTAACAATCAAACTAAGGCATTGACATTTGTTTTTATCTTTTATATCCATAAAATGTCAATCTAAAAATATTTTAACACAAAACAACTATAATACTAATATTATCTTCAATTTTAAATGGATATGATACCAAGTATGTTCAACTTTATAGTTAAAATACAAAACAAAATCAAAGTAAAAGTTTAAAATACAATCAAACAATAAAGAGAATATATCATAGAACGGGCGTTGCGATTATAAAAAAGAAATTTTACTTGTCGACCAGTGTTTGGAATTCCTAAAATTTCTTGCCCAAATAACCACAAGGTGAAATAATTACAGAATTAAAAACGTAGGAATCCTTCCTATAAACATTTCCAAGGTCGATGGATCAGGTTCCTGAAGGATCTCCAAAAACAAATGAATCATATCTAAGACATTATCTGCATTGGTCTTCTCGTCCTTTTTCCAATCCCATTTTTGTAATCTGCCCACACCAAAGCCTGGTAACATTCAAATGAAAGATTTATATTTTTGTAGAAAAACTGGATATTTATCAAGCATGCTAACTTCATGGTACAGATACTCTTAAATATTTGCAGAAAATAATATTAAAATATTTTATATTTTTGTAAAAAAAATGGATGTTTTTCAAGTAGGCTAATTGCATGGTAGAGAAATTGTTTCTGCAAATGTATCCATAAATACGATGGATCTTACACATAAATATTTGGAGAATATTTGTCAAGCAGGAAACATGTATGCCTTTGGAGTCCTAGTTGTGTGAACGTTTGACATATTTGATGCAGAATCATTTTTGTTTTTCTTTATTTAAGCTTTGAAGGCCCTTCATCTGGTGAGCCTATAATAAGAGTACCTCTACCACCATAACCCTTGCACAAAGTTGTTGCCTGACTGCTTCCATTCCTACAAGTTACTACGGATGCAAAACAACAAAGGTCATACCCAAAGAGTATAAATTTAGAGACTTTTACTGTTAACCCAACCATTATGAGTGTGAAAGGGACTTTTACTACTTGGAGCATTTGGAGGGCTTAGAAGGTTGCCTAGAAGATTGAATCGGAAATGCCAAGGTTTTGAAGTTGGTTTATTTTGAATGGTCACTCTTTATGGTGGCCTCATCCTACTTTATGAAATAAAAGTCAAGACTACATGGTTATTGGTACTTTAATTTTTCAAAAGAGGCATTAACAATATCAAAGACATTTTTGATGCTCAGACATGGGAATGTGTCTCTTTCCCTAAGCAGAAAAAAAGTTCAAGGTAGCCAATCTTCATATACATGTCATCAAGGAGGTCAAGGTGATCATCCCCAACCTAATCTTCATGAAATTAAGCTTGCAATCATCTACAACCTAGCGGATGGAGTTGAATTGGAACAAGGTTGAGGCCTTTACAAAATACATGCTAGTGAATAACACTCATTGGGTTATGCCAGCAAATAAAATGGGATAAAAATTTTCTCTTAAAGGTTTTCCACTTGGGTGTGTATTACTCATTACACCCATTTTCTAATAGGTTTCTCTCTTAGGGTACAAAGTGTCTTAGGCCATCAACTTCCCTAGAGCTCAATAGATTATTAGAGTTGGAATTACATTTCTTGTGTGTAAGAAACAAAATAATTCTCATTTAGAGTTTAACATGTGCCAAGATGCTCAAATTTTTACTTGGGAAAACAAAGAACTTATGTATTTCTTTAATATTTAGATGCAAATTATTTTTCAAATGCAAAAGTTAGTGGGATGTGCAACATCTATGCCAATTGCAAGAATATTTAGGGGGTATCTTTAAATTATGAGCAGGAAACATTCTATTGGCTCGCATACTCCCTCTGCTTACACTAGGGAATCACAAAGTTCTAGTAGAAGGACAAGCCATGGAGTTAGTTGTGTTGATCTCTAAAGGTGAGCATCACCATAGCTAGACCTTGTAGCCCTCCACCACTACCCCAGATTGATAAGTTGCTAATATTTTCCCTTGTTATTTCAAAGAACAAGAAGCCAACCAAAGATGTTTATCATGTTAATGATGGTTGAATTTACATTATCACAAATGTTTAGGCAATTAATGAGGGCTGGGCGGCATTCCTAATGACAAAGAACATACCCCTTTAATTGCAAGTTTCATCACGGTAATTAGTGAATTGTTTGGAAATGTGTGAACATTGCTTTTGTGTCTTTATGGCAAAGACTTTTAGTTTTTTTCATTCATATCAAGTGGCTTTTAAGAAATGTTTCTTCTAAAATGTATGTTCATGTGTCAATTAGATAGGCTTTATGTTTTTGGGCAGTTTTTTATAGATAGTAGGGCATTTCACACCATTATTTTCAATTGTTGAGGTTGCCCAACTGCGCACCATTTTGTGTGACATTACTAATATGTAATATATTTTATTGACAGTTAAATGAAGCATTTTACACAAAAAATAATTAGAGAAAAAAAAAAAAAACTTACATCATTACAACTAGGATTCATCATGTTCAAGCATTCTGCCATAGAACATCCATCACATCAAAACTATAGAAATTAGTAGGGAAAAGGCGATGGTAGGACATGATGTCATGATCCTGATTATGCTTGAACATTGAAATGGATGCATACTAACTACCCATTACTAACAATATTCACGATGTTAAGCACAAAATACATAGTATTATTCTAGATGTCATCCGTTATCTGGGTAACAACTAAATGGCACAAATTATTTCCTATCTTACGAATTTTAGTTCGATCTTATTCAGCACCTTATCAGTTATATCTTTTTTTATTTCCTGTGGATTCCTTGAAGTATAGAAACTGGTTTTTATAACAAACATATCCAATCTTAGTGCACAAGTACTTCACCTTGTTGACCACTATCTCAAAACATTCAGTCATAAAGGAGGTTTACAATTCTGAAAAATAGAGCCAACATATTGTAGTTAGATGGGGGAATTTATATGTATTGGGGGTTCTCAAAAAGGTATCTAGTAAAAATAGGGGACACCTAGAAAAAAATAGGGTTTTTTTATTGGAAAGATGTATTGGGAATGTGGTTTAATAGAATTCTTTTGGAAAAAAATTTGGTGTGAATATGTTACTCTACTAATTTCCTATGGGATACTGTTACCAAGTTGAATCCCATCTAGAGTTGCAAGAATCTATTCACAGTGGTAAATGAGGGTGAATCCTCTCAAACTTATGTGATTTAGTGGCACATTTTGTACATGAACCTGCTCAATCGCATTTCAAGGTGCATGAACTTACTCAATCACAGTTGTGTTTTTGGCTCTAAAAGTAGTGACCCAGAAGACTAATAAGACTTGTGTCGCAATTCTATTATCTAAGGAAGCCTACAAAATTCAAACACTAAAGTAGAAATGGGAGGTTGCAGATGTCTCCATAAAACAACTCAGTGTAGTACACAAGTTCATGATAAACATATCAAGATGGTGCAGATGTGTCCAATCAAATGGTTCTTTATGACATATTTTCTTTTCTTGGATGATACAAGTGTCATTAATAGTCATTTCCAATTTTATTCATATAATATTCACTACCAATTTATGCTTTTGTGGCATTATATAATGGATCAGATAATATTTCAGCTCCTTGGTCAAAAAAGAGAGTCTAACCATATTTATTCTCTTGTACTAATGACCTCTCTGACTTCCCAAACCATTATCATCAAACATGCCCCATTGAGGATCTAGAGAAATGCTTGCACCATACTCAGAACAGTCATTGCTACTAATTGAAATTGGAGAGTCATGTATACTAGATCGCTTTCTTTTGGTGGCTCTTGCTTGGAGAATATCCTAAGATGAGTTTGGAATGATGGTCATATGACATTGGAAGTTACTTGGTGTAATTTTCCTTAAACCATGAAAACAACAGAGCAAAAATGTCATTTTTTATCAATTTTTATTGAATCTTTTGTATACAATAGACTCTCACAATTGCAACATAAGCATGTTCCTAAGTATGAATTATCAAATGTTGCAGGCCAAATTGCAAGGAAAATTGCATTCATTTTAGGCAAAAGAAGAATATGAAATTAAGGTCCATGCCAGGAAAAATTATGCAGACAAGGTTTTTGAGTCAATACTTACCATGTGTTTCAAAGCCATAGCCAAGGCTGGCTCTGAGAGTGTCCTCCCAAATCCAGTGCTCTCTTGAGATGACATTGAATTCACTGTCTCTTAAGGTTTCAAGGTGGCATTGGCAGACTTAGTTTATTTCTTTACCATACTTTGAGAGAGAGACTCCTTTAATATATACATCTCTCTACCATCTTGTTGCCAATTGAAATGGTCATTTTCACACTGTGAATTCCATTACCATGTAGTTTTGTAGTCTATAAACTAGACTTATCACCAGTAAGGTTGTCAGACCAAACTCATTCTCTTTCTTTGCTCAGTGACCATGAATGTCTTCTCGGCCCACTTACAGTAGGAGCTTTAGTTGTACATCACGCAAAACTGGGAGCTCTAGGTCTACTCCTATTAGCTAAAGCAGTATTTTCTTGACTTGTGGTACTTAAATTTGGAGATGTTTCACCTAAAAATGTAGGTATTAAAGAAGTTTGAAAAGGATTTGTTTTCACTTTGAGAGAAGTTCCTTGTGGCATTACTAAATTTCTAGATGACATGATGCTAGCTTTGCTCACAGAAGAAGGTTCTAGAGGAGGAATTGAATTCTTCCGACTTAGTTTTGGCATGGAAGATTGACATAGTGGTTTTTATGATTGCATGGATGACCTCGGTGAGGACTTTGATGCAGACAATATTGAATTTGAATATGGGTTGGAAGACCTCGAAGAAGATGCAGAGTTTGGTGTTGTCAATGAAATTTTCTTTGTTGTTGCCTTTGATCCAATCATAATTGACCTTGACGAGGGGATTGAAGACCTTGAAGAAACTTTATATTTGGTTGTTCTCACTAAAGGTTTTTGTGTGGCTATGTTTCTTAAACCATCATTGCCATAGGATGTCTTTGGTGCATAGATTATTGACCTTGATGAGGAGATGGAAGACCTTAAAGAAGCTACAGTTTTAGGTGACATCATTGATGGTTTCTCTATTATTGTGTTTTTTAAATCTTTTATCCCAGAGGAGGGTGTTATCCAACGTGAATTTGAAACCCCCCTCATAGTGTTCAATGAAGGTTCTATCTGAAGGTTATGGAGCTTCACATTATAGAAATTCAATCTCATGTACCAAAAACTTCACAGACATCCCAAAAACAGAAACAACCTATTATATGTCAACATAGAACCAACAAACAATATGGTAAAATCTAAAATTACCAATCCCTTCAACTAGTAAAGAAAAATAAGAAGAAAGCACCCATAGAACCCCAAATATCAGTACAATAGAGAAAAAGAATAGTATCTCAGCAACTATAATTGCAAGGCATAAATTAATATCATATATTCCAATCACAGCACCGAGAGAAAATTCAAAATAACATAAAATCAGAGACAACATTTTATTACACAAGTAAACATGCCCCATTGAGGATATAGAGCAATTCTTTCACCATACTAAGAACTGTCATTGTTTCTAATTGCAATTGGAAAGTCATGTATACCAGATTGTTTTCTTTTGGTGGCTCTTGCTTGGACAATATCCTGAGATGCGTTCAAAATCATGGTCATATGAGGCTGGAAGCTACTTGGTGTAATTTTCCTTAAATCCTAAAAACAACAAAGCAGAAATGTCATTTTTTTATCAATTCTTATTGAAGCTTCTACATACAACATATGTTCTCACAATTGCAACATAAGCATGTTCCATCAGTATGAATTATCAAGTTGCAGGCCAAATTGCAAGGCAAATTGCATTCATTTTAGGCAGAAGAAGAATATGAAATTAAGGTCCATGCCAGGACAAATTATGCAGACAAGGTTGTTGAGTCAATACTTACCATGTGTTTCAGAGCCATAGCCAAGGTTTTCTTTGAGAGGTGACCTCCCAAATCTAGAGTGCTCTTGAGATGACATTGAATTCATTGTCCCTTAGGCTTGCAAGGTGGCATTGACAGACTAAGTTGATTGTTGTACTATACATTAAGAGAGAGATCTCCTTTCATCTATACCTTTCTCTACCATCTTGATACCAAGTGAAATGGGCATTTTCACGATGTGAATGCCATTACCATGTAGTTTGGTAGTCTGCAAATTATACCTATCACTAGTAAGGTTGTCATACCAAACTCTTTCTCCTACTCTACTCGGTAACCATGATTGTGTTCTCAGACTACTTACAGTAGGAGCTTTAGTTTTACATTGAGCAAAGTTGGGGGTTCTAAGTCCACTCCTATTAGCTAAAGTTGTCTTTTCTGGCATTGTGGTCCTTAAATTTGGAGGTGTTTCACCTGAAAAAGAATGTATTAAAGAAGGTTGCAAAGGATTTGTTTGCACTTTGAGAGAAGTTCCTTGTGGCATTACTAAATTCCTAGACAACATTGAGATTATACTATTGAGATCAACCCCATATAATGTTGCGGAAGAAGAAAGTTTCCATCTAATTGTGAAATTTTATAGAAAGTTCACTAAAATCTTTGCAATATTACAGCGTTTGCCACATGTTTGATGATAGCAAATAATGTGTTGATATCTTCAAAGGAGGGGTAAATTACACCTTTCAAACTCACAAGAGATGTGTACTTGAAGATTTAGTTTTGGCCCTTCTAGATTTTCACAAAGAGGTTGAGTGTGATATCTCAAGTTTGTCTCTTACCATTATAATAAGTCAAGGAGGACATCTGGTAGCTAATTAACATCACAAATTTAACAAAGGAATAAATTATTTTTTCTCTTATACAATTCTATAATCTTCATATCATTGGAGGCATTATCTAGTGCCTAGTGAGTGCATGTTGTACATAGATAATCAAGCTCTGAAGTATATGCAGATCTGCAAACAAAATACAAGTTAACTATGGATTGTGCCAACCATCAAATTTTCTAGCAAAACCTCACCTTTTTATTTATCAAGCACAATACGAGAAAGGTTAATGTTTTGAAATATGCATTGAGTGGATGAAGGATGTTGTTGGCTTTAATTATTTATGATGTATACAAGGATGATCCAACCTTTGGGGATTGTTCAAACTTAAAATGCAGCAAAAACTTGCTTAAACTGTATGACACATGAAGATAACATTCATTTTATGACAAGAAATGCATACCTTTGATTATATGGCTCATGAAAGATTTTTATTTTGTGGGAAGCAATATTGTATTCTTAAATGTTCCACTAGGTAAATTTATAATGCCCAATTTTTGGAGGAGAATTTTTAATACCAAGCATGGCTAAAGAGGTTTCCAAATATGTGGATAGTGGTCATTTAACTAGTTATCAAGTGGGAACAATGAATTACCAATCCTTATCAGTCGCAGCTAACCAATGGCAAGTTGCAACACATAATAATAGATTTTATGTTGATTCCACCTAGATCTCAAAGAGGTAATGACACTAGTGATTATACCTATTTTGGATAGTTTCTCCATGAGTAATGGGGGGGGTTGGTGGTGATTTGAATCTCTCTAGCTATCAAAGTGATGATTCTTGTCAATCATTGTTGCTTTCATTGAGATCAACATTATTAAATCTCTATCGAATGAATAACTGGGGATATGAGTGATCAATGAGTATAGAAAGAAAGCATACACAAGGTAATCCTCAAATACTAATTTGACTAATATTCACTTTCAGATTCTACAATTGGAAGTTCCCTTGGATGATCTCTAGTTGTAGTAGTACAAAATTCTTCTGAACTTATCTGTCGAACCTCCTTTTTTTCTCAAGTATTTGGATCAAGCCCCACCTTTGATAGGTTGGTCTTTGGGGTTCTTCTCTAGTCCCTCCTCTAATGGAATCAAATTTATAACACCGAAAAATAGTTTTTGTGCTTGAATTAGTGACCGTGTCTTCCCCAGGGTGCAGTATTGGATACTTTCTTTTACCTGAGGGTTAAGAGACTACTTTATGAAACCCTACTTCTCTTAAGCGAGGGAAGAGATCTTCTTCTAGTATTTTCTAGTGAATTGTCCATATTAATGGAAGCCAATGCACTTGAAGGGAAGTTGCACACAATTGGAGTGTTGTACATGAGTCTAGTTTTAATATGAAGTTCTATTGCCTTCTTCCAAGTTAACATTCTATACTAATTTGGGCATGTGTATGTGCTCAAATTTGGTTCAACCCTATCTAGATATCTACCTATTTTTCTCCTTATTGCCTTAAGAAACTCATTATTGCAGTGGTTAAGAGTGAGATGTGGGTGTCTGACCCACACTAGAACAAAAATGAGTCTCCTCCATCAGATCATAGTCTAGAGACCTATTCAAGAATAGAATATTTTCTCTTAAAAATAAAAGTTCATTATGAAATCAAAATCTTTATCTGCCTTAAGCTAGAAATGAATTCATGAAAACCCTTATTAAACTAATTTTCCTTTCAGGGTGGTAGCCCACTAGTTCTGGATCCAAGAGTCAAAGGTTTGTAGTTCTACCATGCCCGTGTAAAAATTTCTGCAAAATGAAGCCTTAATGCAACATTAGAAATTTCACCTTTTCCCTAGAGGTTTCGAGGATCTTAACCTTGTGAATTTGCATCCTTAGGGCTGATCTGAAATATACTTCTACAATAACAAACAATAGAATATTTCACTATGTTGCAACTCCAATCCATAAGAGAATCCAAGAGGAAAAATATTAATTGTGTGTCAACTTCCAACTATAGTATTCACTCAAATGTCATCTTCTTCTAGCAGTTTCTAGTGAATTGGACATATTAATTGCAGCCAATGCACTTGAACGGAAGTTGCACACAATTGGATTGTTATACACGAGTCTAGTTTTTATATGAAGTTCTATTTCCTTCTTCCAAGTTAACATTCTATACTAATTTGGGCATGTGTATGTGCTCAAATTTGGTTCAAACCTATCTAGATATCTACCTATTTTTCTCCCTATTGCCTTAAGCGATTCACTGTTCCAGTGGTTAAGAGTGAGATGTGGGAGTCTGACCCACAATGGAACAAAAATGACAGTCTCCTCCATCAGATCATAGTCTAGAGACCTATTCAGGAATAGAATATTGGCCCTTAAAGAGAAAAGTGCATTATGAAATCAAAATCTTTATCTACCTTAAGCTAGAAATGAATTCATAAAAACCATTATTAAACTAGCTTTCCTTTCAGGGTGGTAGCCCATTGGTTCTGGATCCAAGAGTCAAAGGTGTGTAGTTCTGCCATGCCTGTATAAAAATTTCTGCAGAATGAAGCTTTAATGCAACTATAGAAATTTCACCTTTTCGCTAGAGGTTTCGTGGATCTTAACCATGTGAATTTGCATCCTTAGGGCTGATCTGAAATATACTTCTACAACAACAACTGAATATTTCACTCTGTTGCAACTCCAATCCACAAGAGAACCCAAGAGGAAAAATATTAATTGTGCACCAACTGCCAACCACAGTATTCACTAAAATATCATCTTCTTCTAGGAGTTGCTAGTGAATTGGCCATATTAATGGCATCTCATGCACTTGAAGGGAAGTTTTACACAATTGGAGTGTTGTGCACTAGTCTAGTTTTTATATGAAGTTCTATTTCCTTCTTCCAAGTTAACATTCTATACTAATTTGGGCATGTGTACATGCTCAAATGTGGTTCAAACCAATATAGATATCTACCTATTTTCCTCCCTATTGGCTTAAGCAATTCATTGTTCCAGTGGTTAAAAGTGATATCTGGGAGTCTGACCCACACTCGAACAAAAATGAGAGTCTCCTCCATCAGATCATAGTCTAGAGACCTATTCAGGAATAGAATATTGGCCCTTAAAAAGCAAAGTGCATTATGAAATCAAAATATTTATCTGCCTTAAGCTAGAAATGAATTCATAAAAACCCTTATTAAACTAGTTTTCCTTTAGGGTGGTACCCATTGGTTCTGGATCCAAGAGTCAAAGGTTTGTAGTTCTGCGATGTCTGTGTAAAAATTCTTGCAGAATGAAGCTTTAAAGCAACTTCAAAAATTTCACCTTTTCCCTAGAGGTTTCGTGAATCTTAACCTTGTGAATTTGCATACTTAGTGATGACCTGAAATATACTTCTACAACAACAAACAACAGAACATTTCACTATGTTTCAACTCCAATCCACAAGAGAAACCAAGAGGAAAAATATTAATTGTGTGCCAACTGCCAACCATAGTATTCACTGAAATATCATCTTCTTCTATTGACTACCTAAAACCCTCAAAATAGAGGTACCCAAAAACATGCCTTGAAGATGACTAGGCAGCACAATTAAAACCCCACATCTCAAAATTTCTCATATGTTGTTTGAAGATGATGTTCTCTTTAGAGTGGCAGTAGTTAGTGAACTCAAAGAAGCAAACAAAGTACATAGGGGTAGCACTCAATCTTATGCTTAGCAATGATAATTGAAATCAATCTAGAGAAATATACCATAGACATGTATCACAATAGTGATGACAGAGAGGAAATGGATTCAGGTTTTACTGCCTTACAAGTTAAAAAATTTAAAATCTCTATGAAGCCCTAGGTTTCTAAATTAAAAGATATTTACTGCTCCAATTTTGGATTTTTAAAATGATAGAGAAAATAATATATTCTTTGTGAAACAAGGGAATATCCAAAGGATTCGCACTTGTTTTGTGTTGAGACTTTAATGAACTCCAAATTCCATAGCTTCAACAAGAGATGCAATGTGAATTCCAGTAAAAAGTTCATTCACCATTTTCACAGGGATGCTAGCTCCAACTCCACCCTTGATAATGTATAGATTCTCACCCAAAGCTGATGAAAAAGCATCAGTGTGCTTCAATGCTTCATCAGTTTTGGCAGCCGTTATAGTTATCTTTCCCCTAGCAGCCTTCACCACATCACCACATACATGGGCATCAACCATCTGAAAGTCTCTTCTCTCATCTTCCAACCATGTCTCTAATTCTTTTATAAACCTTGGTGATATATTTGAATGTAGCATTATTGATGTCCCATATAATAAAGCTGCAACTACCCCTCCATCTCCAAACAATGCACGTCCAACATGTTTTTCAGTAGTGACCATAACTATGAGAACCTCAGCGCCTTGTGAAACTTCCGATGGACTCCATTTTTCAATTCGAGATAAAATTGTTTCATATATATCAAAATCACAAGCATGATAATTTTATTTAATAAGTTGTGTTTCCATGCTATATCCCATTTCTCCAAGGCCAATGAAACCAATATACCTCACTGTATTAGAAATGGAAATAAATTCTTGCGCAATCTATTCAGGAGAATAACCTTCATCTTGAGCCACAACATTGACACCTGCTATCTTTTACCAAATATAGACAATTGCAACATCATATTCCTCAACATATCCACAAGTTGAGTCATCAATAAACTGTTGATGCACTATAACAGCTAGACGAAGAGGAAAATCTAGTGACTTGGCTTCGTCTAGCACAATTCCCAGATCCTTGAAAAAAATATTTAGAGCCGAATGTGGAGTGTAATTCCCATTCACCAGTTGATGAACCCAATCTACAAAGACCTAAGAGCTTCATGCATCATTGGATATGATTTCATATAGAATGTGGGCATTAATTCCATCCCATTCACCCAGTTCCCTGGCTTTAGGTGTAATAGTTATATCCTTACCTACTAGTAGTGAATCACGGTCTTCCTCATCATTAAAACTGCATGGTTTAAATTTCAAAATATATTTTGGACCAAGGTGACCCAATCATGTTACATCTCCTATGGAAAATGGGTATCTTTCATCTTTGGATTCATGTCCTGTTTGTACCCATTGCCTTCGCCTAACAAGGAGAAGGGGACCTCCAGGATCAAATGGAGGTGGCCATTTTAGATGCCGAAAATGAATTCTATATGTCCACCCTAATTCTAGGAAAAAGGATTTATCTGTTGGCACAAGCACTAATTTGTAACATCCACTAGCATGTTTACTTAACCTTCTCAATAGGAATGATCCTTCAGTGTTTTCATATTCAAGTAGATGAGTCATTTTCATTTGGGCAGCATGACAGTTTTAGTGTGAATTTCTAATTTGTCTAGAAATAAAGCTTCCCAAAGATGATCATAACTTATTAAGCCTCCACCCTTATCATTATCAGTTGGAGCTCCCAAAAAACATGGAAGTAAGCTCTGTTTTAGGATAGGGAAGTTGTTGAAATTGGAAACTAGGGCCAAATTCCACTTTTGGAAATTCATTCAAACAAGATAATTGTGGCATTGAATTCCTCTTTTCGCGAGGACCAAAATCGACCTAAAGATCACTATATTTGAATGAGGAAAAATATATTTTTGAAATTAAGCCCCCTCATGTGTAATTTATCAAGGTCGGCTTGGGGATAATTTTACAAGTGAAACCCTTCTCCACCTCCTATAAAAGGGAGTTTCCTCCAACATCCACACACATTATTTACTCTCTGAAATAGCCATAGGAGGAAGGTGTTTCTAGAAAAGGAGGAAGGGCTAGGTTATTGTCTTGACATGGTTGTTTGATGGGCTAAATTCCATAGACAAAAGGCCGAGCCTCCTAGGAAAAAGTTTGGGCCTTTGTGTGGATTGTTCTAAGCTTTCTTATATTCTATTACAGGTCTGAGGTTTGAGATGAAGTTTTCGTTGTGTATAAAGGTTGATCTAATGTTGTTTTGGGCATGGTTTTTATGGTGAACCTCTCCTAAAAGCAATCCACACTTGTTTGGGTCATCTACAGCCAGGCCGCAGGCCTTATGTACCCTATTTTGGAGGTCGAGAATCTACAGCTAGGAAGCCGCAGTCAATAGAAGGTCTAGAAGGCAGTGAATGGGGTATTGTAGCAGACTATGTTTATGCCCTGGCCAGTCCTGCCATAATTGCATAGAAGTCAATAATCCTTAGGGCTTACTCAGAATGCCATATTTGCAGCCTTTTTGATCCATCTCCTTATCTAAGGGCAGTGGTATTAGAACTTCACATTTGCAAGTGATTTTGACTTTGAACTATTTTATTCTCTCTCTATTGAATATTTTATATGAATGATAAGAAGAATTGATAAAGGGTTTTCCCCATCTTGGGGTTTTTCCCTAGCTTGAGCCATATCCTTGTGTTCTGTTGTCTTGGCTTGTCTTCTGCTTCTATCATTTATGTTCTTTATTCAATTATTGTTTATATGATAATGAGTTATGTGATAGCTAATGGAATCAAATTGGATTCATAAATGGGCTAATATGGACCAGTGAAGTAATTAAGTAGAGAACATGTCCCAAAATTTAACATGGTATCAGATCTAGGTGAGGACACACCCAAGAAAGAGAAAATACTATTAGTAAGAAACTTGTTGACAAGTCACCATCACATCGAAATTCAGAGGCATTCCCAGGCTGAACTCCTTGTGGCATTAAATCAAATTCTTGGGCATAGTTACAATGAGTAGGTCAAATCTGTGCTCAATGTGAAAGTCTAATTCTTTATCTCTGGCCGAATTTAGAGACACTCATGTGCATTTGTCTGTGGAAGGGTATTAAATTTTTACAGGTTGAAATATTCTATGATTTTGGAAATAGGGCTGAGCCATTGTGGTATCTTGTTTGAAAAGTTGCAGTACTTGTTTTAGAGGGACAAAACACCAATCATATAAATGGAGTGAGGTCATACATTCCCAAATGGATAACGCAGAAAATATGGCAATTTCAATAACCAAGGTCAAGAGTATTACGTATGCTGTCGAGATTCATCAGAAAAGAGACACAAAACTGTGACCCAAAAGGTATATTCAGAACTCTGGTTATTTTTGCTACGGATATAACATTGTTTATGATGTCTTATGTTAAAGGTCCATGTCCCCTAATCTTCAGTTCTTGTGATAATGAAGATTGGACAAAATGTTAGTCATTGTAAATACAATGTTTGGATAGTGTTTGAACAGTCATAACAATAAGGTAACTATAATTCATGTCATCTACATTGAATGAAAATATGTTCCGTAGATTGTGAGACCCTATGGAAAATTTTAGAGTGAGTTCCAGTGTTTGAAATGATGGTAATATCGAGCCCTAATTTGAGTGGAAAAAATTAATTGAAGGAACCTCCAAGGACCTCATATTAGTCTTTGTAAGTGCTTGGTAAGGGATATTTTCTAAGGCTAATAATTGAAGCCTAATCTGGAAACATTCTAATTCAAAAGAAAAACACTACAACAGAGAAGATAGTGGGTCATTGGATTGATATGATCTTTAATCAATATGAAATCATGCTTGAAACATTGTGGCTTTGAATGTGTAGAGACGTTAAGAAGACAACACTCGTTTGAGATATTGTCCTCAAGAAGTCATTCTACCCTCCTAAAGAACAGAACTCTGAGTATTCTAATCCTAATCTAATGTGCAAAGGTTTGTCTAAATAAAACTTTTGTGATAAATATGTCCCTAACATTTCAAAATATTTCAATGGAATCAGCAGTAAAAGATATCACTGTTGTCTTGTTTTATGCCATCTCAGATCTATGAAATAAGGCTTATCATCTCATAAACAAAAGGCTCGTCACCTTTCTCTTAGTCTCCTATAGTAAGAAGAGTACTTGTTGACATGTGGATATAGTATGAGTCTTAGTAAATAAGAATAATGACTTTAACGCACATATATCTATATATATATATACACACGCACACACACACACACACACATATATACACACACACACACACAATATGATCTACATGAGCCTATGGAGAATTTTGATTTACAGTGGAAATAATGTGATTAAATAAGAGCCTATACCAAATCCCTAGGTTGTTCTTCAAAGAATATTTGGTTACTTTGGAAAGAAGGAAAGCGTCAGACACTGCAATCATTTTTTAAATTCATCTTGATGCCCTATATCAACCTCATTGAAAGAAGCAATCCTAGAAGATCATCTCGGGTGTGTATAAAGATGTGTATAGGTTGACAGTGAAGTATAAATCAACAGTCTTCTCGGCACTATCCTTGGCAGGCATCTTCGGTGGCACATTTTTAATGAGTAGAAATCTTTAGGGATTACAGGAGTACATTTCCAGTCCTCAGGACTTGATGAGAAACTGGTTAAATTGTTGATTATGAGTTTATGATGCCAATAACGATATAAAATACTTCTCTTAATAAACTAAATAAATCAGTTCAGATCCTCTATTGACTTGATAAATAAGTCAACAATTGTATTTTCTCCATATCACTGATTCTTGTCAACTATAAGTGTTCATAATCCAATATCAAATTTTAGAGTATGGCTGAAGATGTTAGATTAGTAACGACCGAGACTCCGGATCAAAAACCCTATCATAATCAGATTTGAAGTTGTCTACATCAGTATGTCCTATCAAGAATATGGAAAGATCTATGAGATTTCTATTTGGATTATAATCAGAAGGAAGCCTTGAAGCAGTCAAATATTGTGATGAAGGATTGCAACCTTGGAAGTTTGTTTGTTTTTTTAAGGACATGGACCATTCCCTTGCAACAACCTTTATAATCATACAGAATAGTGGGAGGATCATTGACTTCATGCAGAATGGTTGCATGGATTCAAATGTCTAGATGAGAAGGACCTATGTATGATGGATTAGTAGTCATCATGAATCATCTAGTTGATTGGATGATCTCATGGGAGGAATTCTTCACCCTGGGTGAAGAAGGACCATGATGCTAATTTTCTCTCTAATTTGGAGTAAAGGTATTTACAAATGCAATTATTATATGTTAAATCTTCATATTAAAATTGAGGGGAATATTAATGAAGACTTGATGTCCAACTAAAACAAGACTTCAGAGGGAACTACAAAATCCCTAGCAAAATGTCTTATGTTTTACTTTGATGATTAGCTATATCTCCAAAGTTGCATTATGATTAATTAACTAAAACAACAATCTTGGCAAATGGACCAAAGGAATGATGGCAGGAAATATAGCAAGTTGCAGATAGCTCAATATTTAGAGGAAGCCATGGTCTCAGATGCAACTGTTATGAGATGATGATCCTTTCATTTATCAAAATGAGAGTGAGGTGACTTTTAAAGTCATAGTCTTAGCCTTGATGCACTTCTTCCTTAACATATATGATTTTTGGAGATCCTAGTGTTTTGATTAAACATCTGATCAAATATATACCTTTCTATAATTTAGGTTTTCCTATCTATCTATGACGTACTTTGCCTAGAATTTGAGCTATCTGTGTGAAGAATGAAAAGAGCACATCTAAGCATTGGATCTCCTAGAATCCACCTTTATTTCGTGGATGAATCAAAGACTGGAGACTATTTCTCTAAGAGCACCATTGAGGTTGAATGTATAAAAAAACATGCATGATTATGTAGCCAGAGGGTTGAGGAAGCTCTTCAATAATCCATTTGAGCACGTTCTGGTAAACACCATTGTATATTATGATTCATATTTTAGAGAATTCATGACAGCTCCTTATATTGGGTACCTCTATTTGGATATGGTATATAGGAAGTCAATCAAGCTCTATTCTTTCTAGTTGAATGTGAAGGTTACTATCATCTCTGCATAACTACTTTTTAAGGACAAAATTATCTCCCTACAAAGAGAGGCTGGGAGTCATGGATAGACCCTATTAAGAGGGTCCTGATTGAATATTGAGCTCTACGAGCTCCTTGGGGCCTGAGGTACTTCTTGATGTTATGAGCGACCATAGGGTGGGTGGTTCACCTTATCCTATAGGTATCTAGGGTACAGGGTGAGTGGTTCACCTTCCCTTATGATACCTCATGATGATATATAGCACATAGGTTGAGTGGTTCACCTTCCCTTATGGTGGTTGTCATGTGTGTAGGGCGAGTGGTTCACCTTCCTCTACGATTGATGATATATGCATAAGATGAGTGGTTCACCTTCTTCTATGGCATATGAGCAGGATGAGTGGTTCACCTTATCCTATGCATACACCAGTTGGAGATGCATATAGGCATCTGCTTGTTGTCACATGTGAACATGTTGGTAGGACATGGTTCATCCTTTCCCCACATGTAGGATGTTCATTCCCTACAATCAATGCTTGACATGTCGGTGGGATGTGGTTCACCCTTTCGCCACATGTTGGATCCTTCCTATGATTGTTGGTTGGCATGCATGTAGTATGTGGTTCATCCTTTCCCTATTCTCAGTGATTTGCATGCATATAGGATGTGGTTTATCCTTTCCCTATGATGGTTGTGATATGTGACTGTAGGATGTGATTTATCCCTTCCCTCTAATGATTGTGATATGTTACTGTAGGATGTGGTTCATCCTTTCTCTATGTGTGGTTATGAGAAGGATTTATTCTTTCACTGCTATTGCTCCAGTGTCATCCTACCCATGTAATCCAGGACACATGGGAAGTGCCTCTCATAAGGCCAATGAGTTGGGAAAAGTGGATAGGGACCATAGCACTACCAATGTGTTGAAAAATGTGCAACAAGAAATGTTAAATTTAGAATGTGCTAAAAATGGACCTGCTAAAGATAGCATGTCTAAAAATAGCAGTTTGGCCAGTGAGGTCATTTACCACCTTGGGTGAGAGGTGAAACTGCTAAAAATAGAAAGTTCTAAAAATAGCATTCTGGGTCCCTTCCTATTTATAGAAGTCCCTAGTCTATTTATAGGAAGTAAAATTAATTTTGGTCTTAACAGCAGTTGGAAATATTAATTAATTAACTTAGTTGAGTTAATTAGTTAAGGAAATTCGAATTTGAAGTCTTTGTGAGCATGCACATGAGTTGTCCCACTGATTGAGGAATTTATCCTTAACTTCCTCCACTGATTGAGGGAATAAGTATGAGTTCTATAATGAGAGAATTAGTTGACTTAGTTCTAACTAGTCAAGTCCAGATAGATTATTTTAACAAGTTGTTAAAGTAATAAATATAGTTTGTTAATGCTTGCATGCATGTGACAACTATTATTTTAGATAACTGAGGATTCACTCATGGATAACTATTGCATGTCAATTTTGTCAAAGACCTAGTTGAGATAAGATGTGGGACAGTGTACTATCAAATGCTTGGATATTTCTAGTAAGTATTCCTTGCATGGAGAAGGATCTATTGTAGGAGATTGGAAGACTTGTGGTCTATATATGGAGGCCTAGGTAGTCCATGATTTTCATCCTCTGATTGAAGATCATCAGAGTACAGAGACAGCAGGATAGCTATTGAGCTTATTCTTTTTGTATTTTTAAGAGGATTTCCACTTGATTGATAATACATTGTTGGGGTTTTATGCTAGTGCTTTCCCCAGTGATATATTCATTGTTATGCGTGATTGATTTCTCTTGATCAGTTATGCATGTTTCTACTTGATGTTGCTCATGAATTTGATTATGCTTCTGCTTAATGTTTTGTAGAATTAGAACAAGTATTATGCTTTAGGACATTGCATATATCAGTTTGTTCTACAAGTGAAATTTCTACACAATGGACGCATCATGTACTGTCATACTCCATATGTCTAGGATGCATGATGTTCAAAAAATTGATCACTTTGGATCAGGTTCAATTGGGTTTTGACCCAAGGTTATGTGGACTGACTTTTTTCAGTGGAGAGTGGCAAGGTCTTGTGACTCACTCTTGATCAATTCTTCTTCATTATCTATATCAATGTTCAACAGAGATGAGAAGAGATGCAGAGATGGTTCATGATGATAGGATGGCACGACAAATTGGCAGGTGGAATTCTCCCTAATTGAGAGGGAGTGTTGAAATTGGAAACTAGGGCCAAATTCCACTTTTGGAAACTCCTTCAAAGAAGATAATTGTGGCATTTAATTCCTCTTTTCAAGAGGACCAAAATCGACCTAAAGATCACTATATTTGAATGAGGAAAAATATATTTTTGAAATTAAGCCCCCTCATGTGTAATTTATCAAGGTCAGCTTGGGGATCATTTTACAAGTGAAACTCCTCTCCACCTCCTATAAAATGGAGTGTCATCCAACATCATTTGATCATCTCACACACATTATTTACTCTCTAAAATAGCCGTAGGAGGAAGGTGTTTCCAGCGAAGAAGGAATGTCTAGGTTATTGCCTTGGCAGGGTTGTTTGATGGGCTAAATTCCTTAGCCAAAAGATCAAGCCTCCTAGGGACAAGTCTAGGCCTTTGTGTGGATTGTTCTAAGCTTTCTTATCTTCTATTACAGGTCTGAGGTTTTATATGAAGCTTTCATTGTGTATAAAGGATGATATAAGGATGTTTTGGGTGTGATTTTTATGGTGAATATCTCCTAAAAGCAAGCCGCACTTGTTTGGGTTATGTACATCTAGGTCGTAGAACCAGTTGATGTCCAGCAATAAAAACAGTGGCATTTTGTGGCTCAGCTCGGATCCAGAGAAGGCAGTTCTCTTCATTGTGTGTTGCTGACATGAACGCATTTTTCCAGGTAAGTTGATTAGCCAAGAAAGAAACGAAGGCTCTAATCTGAATATCACCAACGAGAGGAATTAAATTAAGTTTCCTATCTTCAGGCATGGCCTCATTATGAAGATAGAGTTCACATAACAAATTATGTTCACTATTTGAAGCTTCTACAAAAGTCTCAATAAACTGCTGAGGTGTAGACACCTCATGGGGTCGTCCATCTCTGATTGATTTCACTTGGAGGAACACTAAGTGTTCTCTCAAAAACACAGAATAATTAAAAGATAGTTTTCTAGTGGTGAGTAATCTTTGAACCAAGTCAAAGATAAGAGACATTTTGATTTTTAGCTTTTTGTTTTCCATGTGTTGTGCACGAGACTGTTCGAGGACTTCCCAATTTCTATATACATGATTCAGCCATAATGATTTATGTTGCTGAAATGCCTTTTCTTGTTAGAGATCATACTCTCTCTTCCATGTATCCCTTAGTTCTTGAAAACTGGAGGTCTGAGTGAAAACAGTTCTTAAACATCGAGGTTAAGTCTGGGTACATACACTCTTTAAAGACTTTGGTGCTGATTTTTCATCTGTAACAACTAGGGTAGGCCGGGGTGGTTTTATTTCTTCCTCAAAGGTCTTTGAAGGCCCTGTTGGTTCTTATGTAACAGTGGGGCGTTCCTTTTTAACTATGACAGGAGTAGATACAGGAGTGGATCCAGGCAACGGGACTTTGATTATCTTATAACCGACTCGAGAATAGATATCACCACGTTCACTACACATGTATTCATTGTGTCTATCCTTTTCTGCACTCTTCTTAGCTGTAGATGCTACCTGAGCTAAAATATACAGATTGAGTTCTTTTTCACAAGCTTCCCTTGCCATCATTAACTCATGCTTATAAGCCTCAATCTCAAATTTCAAAAACTCGTTTTCTTCCTGAAGGGAGGCTAAAGTAACTGGGCCTTATGTAGTAGTTACAGATTCCAGTGGATGGGAGGATCGTTGTTCGGTGGTAGCTTCATCATTTGCATTATTAGCAGGTGGTTCTTTTGTAACACCTGTTAGGTCAGTGGGTGGTTCTTGTGTAACAGCCACATCTAGGTTGTCTATCTTTTGTTTCTCAACAGGTGGTTCTTGTGTATCACTTGTTAAGTCAGTGGTCGGTTCTTGTGGAGCAGCCACATGTTGTACATCATCTTGGGTGTCTACTTTTGATAAATCAGCAGTTGGTTCTTGTGGAGCAGTTGCATCTTCTGAAACAAATGATGGCACAAAATCCTGAACACTTTGCATTTCAGTACCCGAGGGTGAGGAAGGTAAGGATTCAGGGCCTGGCAGGGTACAGGGTTTTAGGATGATAGGTGGGAAATTTGGGGTGATGGTCTCAGTTGCTGTAGACGTCCTCGTTCGTCTTCGAGGTAAGGAGGCAGGAAAAATAGTGGTTTTTCTCTTACGAACATTTTTCCTTAGGATAGGGGGATTATCAGTAATAGCGGCTTCCTTAATTGGAGCCCTCGTTCTTCTCTTTAGTGGGGGTGCAGCTTTTTCTTGTCTTTTCCTTTTGAGCTTAATAATGGGGGTATTATCATCTGAATTATCACTAGGAATATGAACGATGGGAGTGGATGATTCGGCTACATTAAGGGGTGGGGTCTGTTGAGCATTTTCAGTGCCCAATTGGGGTGTTTCGGTTGCTGGTTGCTGAATTTCAAGAGCTTGCTGGAGATTTTCTGCTACCGATTGAGGGATTTCAACAGCTTGTTGGGGAGGGTTGTCAAGGGGAAGGGGGATGTGCACGGCAAAGCCCCTCTGGATTAGGAGCTGAACCAATTGATGATGCGTGAGGGAGAGGAGTGGGTGCCTTGCATTCACGGAATAGTGTGACATATTCTTTAGATAGTCAAGCAGATAGTATGGCATATTTAATAAACGACCATGTCTTAAATGATTCAACAACACAAATTCATGTTGGTACACTACCTGGTAACGTCCTTCACAGGTGAAGTAGTGCTTGATGAACTCTGCAACCTTCGGCCATGGAAATGGTAGTGAACGAAGTGCAACACCCCTGCCTTTAGGTTCGACATGCACCCCTGGTAGAAGAAAATCTTGTTGTGCATTCAGAATGAGGTGTTTCCGACTGAACCAACGAATGCCATTGGTTGGTAACCCTGAAACCTGCGCTATATCCTCCTCCGTTACTAGAATTCGCACTCCCTGAACAGTAGGGTATCCTTCTTTCAAATTGCATGCGAATTCCAGAACTTGCTGGGAATCAAAATCCGGGAGCCTTCGGAAATAGTCCACCCATCCTGCTTGTAGAAAAATTTGATATGCTTCTTGGTAAAGTTCCAATAGAGCCATTGAGCTAGGTTCATGTCTAACAGCGTTTCCTCCCATCGTTACTAGTTCAGTAAAATGCAGAGTATAAAACTGAGTTGCCGTAGCCGAAACGGAGTAAGATGTTGCAAATGAGGTTATGACACAATAAGATAGAGACGGGGTGACGAGACACGGCCATGAAAGAAATGACGGTAATTGGTGTATCATGGAATGATTGCAATATTTTGGTATTCCCCCCCCCTCCAAATGCAGCTAAAATGATAGGTTTGAATGTACGGTGATTTTGGCAATCATATCAAGATCTTCTCATTAACTACAGTTTAATATTTACACATAAACACGCATACCTTCACGTTTTACCTTTGATTGTTGTGCAGAAAATATAATTTCATCATTTATAGATCATCGATGGTCATGAAAAAGGGTTTATAAAGTATGAGGTTATTTATACGAAAGGTTTTCTATATTCACGGGAAGTGATAGTGAAGGAACACAATTATCAGGATGAATGGTTGATTCCCTTAATGAAAATTGATATGTATCCATCATTTTTTAGAGAAAGCAATGCCTCAATCTCGGGAAAAATGGGAAAATTGGTGCTTCTTAGGGAAGGATGGAAAAGATTGGTGTTTCATTAATGGAGAAAATTGGCAAAATTTGGTGTTTCAGTAATGGGAATAATGGTGTTTCAGCAACGGGAATAATGGTGTTTCAGCAACCGGAAAAATGGTGTTTCAGCAACTGGAAAAATGGTGTTTCAGCAACGGGAAAAATGGTGTTTCAGCAACAGGAAAAATGGGAAGATGTTTCTGAAGGGTAGTGAGAGGGAATGGATTATGTTTTGAAGTGAAATGGCAATGTTTCCCAAGTCGAAGCCTGATCCTTCTTGTATTGAAATTTTTCTTCTTAGCCAGCCTCCGAATCTAAGATCTGCAAAATAGTTAATTGTAACATGGCAACCCTTGACAGGGATTATTAGTTAAGAAATCTAATCTAGTAAAAATATATAAATAGAAAAACTAAGTGCAATGAGGCATAGTAGACTCCCCTAGAAAGACATAATGTATATCTGTCATGCAAGTGGCCTTGAAATCCTCTTTAGAAATAGGTTGTTGATGCAAACGGAGCTGATACCCATTCACTAACAATGGTGTTCTAGAATCATCAATTTTTAGGAGCCTGACTGTTCCATTTGGAAAAATAGTATCTACTTCATAAGGTCATAGCCACCTTGTTCTTAATTTTCCTTGAAAACTTTCAAAACGGGAGTCATACAATAGAGCCCAATTACCTTTTTGGAACTACTTATGCTTAATGGTTTTATCATGCCACCTGGTTCTTTGCTATTGTATCATAGTTGTTTTATGGATGGCATCGAACCTCTTTTCATCCAATTCCTGAAGCTGCTGCAACCTAGCTGTCTGTGCATCAGTCAAGTGAAGGTTAACAGCTAAAGAAGTTCTTAAGGTTTTAATTTCAAATTCCACAGGAAAAACAACACTTTTACCATAAACTAATTCATAAGGTGAAAAACCTGTAGTGTTCCTCCAAGTAGTTCTGTAAGCCCATAATGCTTCAGGCAACCTTTGAAACCAATCCCTTCTATTCTCCTTTACCGTTTTTGTTAAGACGGCTTCTATGACTTTATTCGTACTTTCCACCTACCCATTGGCTTGGGGGTGATAAGGCGTAGTCATTTTATGATTAATATGATATTTCTGAAGTGTATCCTTAAAGCCATGAGAGTTGAAAGGAGGTCCTCCATCTGTGACTAGCCCTCTAGGAAATCCAAACCTAACAAAGATTTCTTCAAATAGAAAGGTTAAAATGGATTCTTCATTAGCTCTAATGAGTGCCTTAGCTTCCACCCATTTAGTCATATAATCTGTGCAAACTAGTATATAAACTCTTTGATTGGATGGAGGGTTGATGGGTCCTATGAAATCTAGAGCCCATCTTTCAAAGGGTTCAAGTATTACCTGGGGGTTCAGTCGCATTTCATCTCTGTGATTAGGCTGGCCCATTCTCTGACAGTTATCACAGGCCCTGACATACTTCTTTGCATCCTTGAAAATTGAGGGCCAATAATAACCCATTCTAAGAACCTTATGTGTTGTTCTTTTATCAGCAAATGCCCTCCACAAGGGCCATCATGACAAGCCTTCAATATATCATAAACCTCATCTTGTCTAATGCATCTTCGAATTTCCTGATCAAGTACTGTGTGAAAAAGACACCCACTTATCCAGCTATACCGAGCAGTTTGTTGAATGATTTTTCTTTTCTCTCTGTGTGACAGGTGTGATGGTAGCTTCCCTGCAACTAAATAATTGGCAATGTCTGCATACCAAGGTGAGTGAGCAGATACTGCAAATAAATATTCATCAGGAAAGGAATCATCTACTAGAGTGTTCTCATCAGTTTTTATCCGAGAAAGGAAATCGGCAACTACATTTTCTTTACCTCGTCGATCTACAATTGTAATGTCAAATTCTCGTAGTAATAATAACCATCTGGTAACTCGAGCATTTGTGACCGATTTATTCATTAAATACTTAATGGCCGAGTGATCAGTATGAACAAAAGTAGGGTAACCGGTAATATAATGTCGAAACTTGTTAATAGCATAAATGACTGCTAAAAATTCCTTTTCGGTAACTATGTAATTAAGTTCAGTAGGGGTCATATTTTTACTAATAAAATAGATAGCATAAGGAAGATTGTTTTCTTCTTGACCCAAGATAGCTCCAATTGCAGTATCTAAAGCATCAGAGAATATATGAAAGGAGAGTGCCCAAATAAGTTCATTAAATGCTTTTTGACAACCATCAGTCCACTTGAATTCAACATTTTTCATAAGTAACATAAACAAAGGAGAAGCTATTTTAGAAAAATCCTTGATAAATCTTCTATAATATCCAGCATGTCCTAAAAATCTTCTTACATCAGTTTGTGTTTTAGGGATAGGAAGAGTCTGAATTACCTGCACTTTAGCTGGATCAACTTGAATTCCTAGGAATGAGATGAAGTGTCCCAATACAATTCCTTGATTTATCATCATATGACATTTTTCAGTACTTAAGGCAAGATGGGCTTCTATACATCGTTTAAGTACTTTCTCAAGGTTTTGTAATGCATCTTAAAAAGTCACACCATAAGGAGTAAAGTCATCCATAAATATCTCCAAAGAGTCATTAAGCATATCAGAGAAAATTCCTATCACTACTCTTTGAAATGTTGTTGGAGCATTACATAGCCCAAATGGAAGAAATCTATAGGCAAAATTTCCCAATGGACTAGTAAAAGTGGTCTTGTCTTGGTCTTGGGGTGCAACCTTGTTCTGGTTATATCCACTAAAACCATCTAAAAAAGAAAAGAATCTCTTTCCTGACAAATTGTCTGGCACCTGATCAATAAATGGTAAGGGAAAATGATCTTTCTGAGTGGCTTTATTTAGAGCTCTATAATCCACACACACTCTCCATTTCCCATTTTTCTTAGGTGCAATCACTAATGGAGAAACCCATTCACTGTCAGATATAGGGTAATATAAACCCTGCATTAAGAAATTTTTGAAGTTCTTCTTTAACAATTTCCCTTAAATTGGGATTCATTCGTCGTTGGGGTTGACAGACTGGGCGAGACCCCTCTTTGATATAAATACAATGAGTACATAATTCAGGAGAGATTCCCTTCATATCCGTGTAGTCCCATGCAAATGCTTCCTTATTTTCACGAAGTAACTTCATTAACTGTTGTGTTTCAGCATCTGTTAAGTTAGGGTTTATATTCAATGTTTTGTCAAGCTCAATTTCTACTGTTATGCTCTTGGAGGAGATATCAGTTGGTGTTTGAGATAAATTTTCAGTTTTAAGATTTTGCTGTGATTCAGGTTCCAAGAACGCAGTCAATTGATCATGTGTTTCAGAGTTAACCGAAGAAGGTTCGCAAATAAAATTACTAATTAGTTCATCCTCAGTTGTATCTTTAAAGGTTAAGGCTTGTCCAATAGTCAAAATGGGTTGGGTATCATCATCCTCATAGTCTAACCATATAGATTTATCATTGTTAATCATAGGTGTAGCATGAGGGTAAAGAGTGAGCTGCTTAGTTTCACATCCATTAGAAATTGTCATTGAACCTAATCTACAACTGATGAAGGCATCTGTTGTAGCCAGCCAGGGTCTCCCTAAAATCAATGGATGTCCCCGCAACTTTGTTTTAGTTTGTAATACAACAAAATCAGTTGGGTAGTTCCAAGATTCGACTGAAATTATCAGGTCTTCAATAACCCCTTCTGGTTTGATTGTGGAATGGTCAACTAGTTCTAGAATGGTTGAGGTCTCTCTAATTACATTCTTTAACTGTAATAACTGTGCAGTTTCAAGGTTCATAATGTTTATAGCAGCACCTAAATCTACCAAAACTCTGGAAACAAAAGTTTTCCCAACCTTTACTGTAACTGTAGGATGACCAAGGTCACCATATTTCACAGGAGGGGTTTTTCCTGTCATTAAAGCAGCTAGATCACCCATCACATGAACTGTAAGGGGATCTTTAGCTTTTCTTCCAGGTTTCTTAATGAAAATGTCTCTAACAGTTCTAGCATAAATTGGTACATCTCTAAGTGCTTGTAAGAGTGGAATTTTAACATACATGTTCTGCAATTCTTCTAGAAAGTTAAAAGCAGGTGGCTCAAGTGTCTTGGTGAGAGCCAGACATTCAAGGAATGGCGACTCTGTTGTTTCAGCAGTTTTATTAGAGGGTGACTCAATTGTTCCAGTATTATTATTGGATGACTTATATTTTTCTGTCTCCTCTTTATCAGAGTCAGAAGAAGTAATATCATCAATAATAGGTTCGACTACTCTCCCAAACCGCAATGAATATCATTACATTGCATAGGGAAAATAGGTTGGTTCTGAATATCAATGACCTGCACAGCTTTATTATTATTAGGGTTGGGGTTCAGTTTTACAGGCAATTGGGGTCTCATTGTCTGGTTATTCAGTGGAGCGTTTGATGGCAGAGAGAGAGATTGCTGATACTGGGGGAATTGGTTTGGAAATGGGATTTGCTGAGCTGTCCAGCTTGGGTTCCACTGATTAAAATAAGATTGTTGTAGAGACCTGGGATTCCACATTGTAGGATCCATAAAGGGAGGGTTTGGTTGTTGCATTGGTGGGAAGTTCATTTGGTTGAAGGGTGGGTACTGCATTTGATTTAAGGGCGGGTAATTTGCTTGAAAAGGAGGATAATTATTCCAACGATTAAATGGCATATTAGAATTTGTACCTTGTCCTCGTGGTTGCCATTGCCTCCTCTGTGTCAGTAAGTAAACTGCTTCAGCTTCTTCTTCAGTTGGTTGCAGTGCTGCTTTTATTCCTAGTAAAGAAGGGCATTGTTGAGTCTCATGGTCCTTCTCGTAAATAGTGCAAATTGGTACCTTGTCCAGTGGGCATTCCCTTAGTGGGTGTTTTTCTCTGCATTTAGAGTAGAAAATAGCCAAAGCAGCTTCTGCCTCTGCCTGCTTCTTTTTAACCTGCAAGGTATGAATTTGTGAAGCAAAAAAGCTTAACAATTCAGTTTTAAATTCTTCAAGTAAATTACCTATTTCAGCCCTTGTTTCTCCTCCACTAGCTGATTTTAGGACTCTTTAGTATGTACTATCCTTGCTTTTTGGTCTATTTACTGCTCCTCTTGAACATCTCTTATAGAGGTTGACAATATCATCATACGATTCCTTAGATATATCCCCTTTTCCAAGCATATTCAACATGTCTAAATAGTCATCCCGTACCCCTTTCAACAGTATTGACTTAAGAATATCCTTACTCATATTAGGGTGATCGGATCTCTGCAAATTGTATTGTAACCTCTCCGCAAAATCCTCCAGATTTTCATCCTCCTTCTGAACCATCTTAAATAATTCCTCCTTCCTCTCTCTTGTTCGGCAATAGTCTTGGTATTTGGCCAGGAACTTCTCTTTCATCTGCTCCCATGTTGTGATAACATGTCCTCCCAAGCTCATGAACCATCTCAGTGCATTTCCTTTTAATGTTGCTGGAAATAACTTTAACTTTTGAGGATTAGTAACATAATCATAACTTCTACACAATATATCAAACTCAAACAGAAATTCATGAGGGTCTTCAGATGATAAACCATGGAAATTAGGTAGAATGTCGTCAATGAAAGTTTTCCTTCCTCCTTTGCCTTTTCCCTTGCCGCCTGTAGGTTTAGTTTTCCTGCGTCCTCTCATGCATCATGTACATCTAAAAGAAAATAATTAATGCTCTTAAAATCTTTGATCGCCTTCCTCGGCAACAGCGCCAAAATGTTGGTCACTTTAATTGCTTATTAATTAAACATTTGAGTGCCACATAAATTGTCAACCCGGGGAAGTCTGATTATTTCAAAGGCAACTACGTACCATATGCACTCAATATTAATAGCACTAAAAGTTGTAGTACAAAACAAATCACACCTCGTTTAAAGCTTCACACTGTGTTACAACAATTACATTCTATTGCAGATATCTAACAAGAGATGAATAATTGAACAAAAAGAATAAATCCGCAAAGGAAAACAATGGCTATGCTGTAACAGAGGATCAAGACCCTATCCCCAAAGCGGAAACCTTCAGCACCTGCCTCTGTCTATCTAGTTCGCCAATTCACTCTGTAAACCTAATCATCGTTGAGACACTCATTAAATAACATCAATCGATTAAGAAAAAAACAGAGTTTCAGCAAAGGTAAATCAACATCCAGAAACAATACTTGTTAACAAGGTATGAACAGAAATCACACTTAACGCACTGCAGAAAGATAATGGGTGCATCTTGTGATGAAGGTGGGCCCTATCCTTCTCACAAGATTCCCCAGGAAACAAGAACTAAAATGAGATGTTCAGAACAAAACTCTATTCATTCATCAATATACCATATTACAGAAAAGATTCAGTCTCGTTCCCTCAGCTAAAACCTCTTGTTACAGTCTGTTCATCCCCCATTCTAATGTAGATGTCTCCTCTTTATAAAGAGGAGACATCTATTACAAAAGATTTACATTATAGATTCTAGTTCAACCCATTATACAAAAATAGGGAAATCAATTTCCCGTCAACAGAATGTTGTTACAGTAATTTAGACTATGAACGTTACATCCAATGTAACAACTTCCTCGGTGATCGATCGGGTTCCTCTGTTGCTGTCAAATATAGTACGCAGATCTCAATTGTTTCAACTTCGAGATTTGCGTGCTGTTCTTCCTGTTTCAAATTCGAGATTTGCGTGTTGTTCCTGTTGTTTCAGCAACTACAAAATATAGTCCTGCCAGCTTTAGGCAGTTTCAACAATGCGGGCTACACATCATTCTTTAATTGTTCAACAACTAATCAACTTCAAAGATCAATTATGAACACAGCATGATTATATGTTAAATAATTAAACATATAGTGATGAGAAGAGTCACTGCATACCTTTGGAATAATTGAGTCAAAACACTAACAAGGACTTTCAAATATGGGTTGAAAAGGGTGATATTATAACAAAATGTATGGTTAGAAAGAGACAATATGGGGTCCTAACAGAAGCCACAACCAATGAAGGTCTAGAAGGTAGTGAATGGGGTGTTGTAGCAGACTATGCTATGCCCTAGCCAGTCCTACCATAATTGCATAGAAGTCAATAGTCCTTGTAGCTTGCTCATAATGCCAAATTCGCAGTTGTGTTTGAGCCATCTCCTTGTATAAGGGCAGTGGTATTAGACCTTCACATTTGCAAGTGATTTTTGACTTTGAATTATTGTATTCTCTCTCTCTATTGAACATTTGATATTAATAGTAAGAATAATTGATAAAGGGTTTTCCCCATCTTGGGGCTTTTCCCTGGCTTGAGCCATATCCTTGTGTTCTCTTGTCTTGGCTTATCTTCTACTTCTATCGTTTATGTTCTTTATTTAGTTAATGTTTATATGATAATTAGTTATGTGATTGCTAATGGAATCAAATTGGATTAATAAATGGGTTAATATGGATCAATGAAGTAACTAAGTAGACAACATGTCAAAAGATTTAATAGAAGTTGTTGATCTTCTAGTCTCGTAGAATTCACGTGTTTCAATCAAATGTCATTCCCCTCATTGGTTGGTGAACATATTTAATCTCATTGAGTACTAGATGAGGAGTTTGATCTAGCCATGTTAGATCATCTATGCAAGAATTAAGGTCATTTGGGAGGTTCCCAAAATCACCCCCATAACCCTAGTATCTCTTCCTATCAGGCTCCTTCTTTAACAAGCCCTAATCCAACTATTCCCATATAAAGTCTCTTTGTAGTCTTGGTGTGCAAGGAATGTTCCCTTTACTGTTTCCAATGCCTTCTTATCTAGATGTGTTAAAATTGGAAACTAGGGCCAAATTCCACCTTAGGAAAGCTCGTTTGATGGAGATGATGATTGCATTGCATTCCTCTTTTCGAGAGGTCCAAGATTGATATAAATATTATCTCATTTGAACAAGCAGAAGTGTGATTTTGAATTTATTACCACACGTGTAAATTGTTTAGGTCGGCCTCAGCTAAATGTAGGCTCAAGAAGCCCAATGGATGTGTCTCTTCACCCACAATGAAGTGTTTAAATAGTAGAGACCTCACACCTCATTTAGACATCAGCCACTCATACATTATTCTCTCTCTCTCTTCATCAAATTAGTTTGTACAACTTGGGCGGCCTCTCTCTCTCTCGCACATGTGGCAAGGAGGACGATTTTTTGGGTAGAAATTTATAGGCCAAATTTCATACTCCAAGACCAACATTGACTGAGGAGATCTTGACCTTTTTTTATTGTAGTTTTGATGGCATAGTTTTGATTTCTTTAGGCCGCATTCACTAGCACAAAAGTCAAGGATTTTGGAGTTGTTTAATCTATGTTGACTGTAGGTTGACTAAGTTTGACCAGAGTTTTGTGACTGTTTTGGATTGACTTTGACCACTGCTGGAGGTCAAATTTGTTTCCCTTCGACGAGCTTCAAAGGAGGTTTTTTACTGTTGTTTTGACTAAAGTTGACTTTTGGTTAGGGCTGAAGTTTGATTGCAGTTGACTATAGAATTTGACAGGGATGATTTGATTTTTTATTGGGCTAGTCTATCTGATTTTTGTACTCTATCTCTCTGCTAAACTATTGAATAATAATAAGAAGATTTTATCAAAGGGTTTTCCCCTAGCATCTGCCAAATCTGGTGTCCTCTTGTCTTGGCTTGTCTTCTGCATTTTTTTATGTTATATTTGCACTTACTATCAATGTGATTAATGGTTAATATTATTTGTACTGGAAATAATTGGAAATTGTTATTGGACTTCTAAAGGAAAATTTAAGTAAATTGTGCTAAGCAGAGAACATACAATTGTTATCTAAAATTAACAAGATGACTCTACATTGTTGATTATTATAGCCACACATTTTGAAAATGATCTTCTCATGTTGCCCATCAATTGTGTGTCATAATGGATGTTAGATGCAAGTATCTTGACAGTAACCACATCTCTAGATGGTAGGTTGTTTTCCCATCAATCCCTATAGTATGGAGAAAATAACATGCCTCTTTGTTCAGAGAAAGCTTCCCAATATTTTTTGATTCTAAGTCCTGGTCATTAGTTGTTCTTTTATCTTCGAGTATGCAACTTTCCTTTCTCTGTGCTGCTTTTGAGGATACCCATGCTTCCATTTGCTTTATCACTTTTGTGAAGGTTTTGTTATAATTTTCAATTTTTTGAGAAAATTATCCCTATCTTAGAAACATTTTTCCTAGTTACCTTAAGCCTTTTGATTTCAGTTTGATATTACTTGGTTTTAATCCTACAGTCGACCAAGAGCATGGATCTGACACCACTAATATTCCATCTCAAAATTTCTTCCAAATGTCACTGTGTCTTCTGAGTTTGTTGGTTTTTCTTTAGTGAGAGTAGTTGCCAAACATTTTGAGGGTAGATTGATGTAAGAGTATTTTCTTGTTTTTCACACATTATTAAGGAGAAAGGAACAAGAAACTAATTACATAAATAACCCAACAAATAAATAGAAATTATAGGGAACCCAACATATTACTTTCCCACTAAGAGATGCATGCTACAACCCTTTAAAGCATTATTCCTCCATTAATGAAAACCCAGAAATACATAACAGCAAGATATAAACAAGAGCATATTGCATAAGGTAACATAGAGGAACCTGGAAGGAAGTGGCTTCTAACACAAATTTCAATACAGAGTCATTTTATAAGAATACTCCAGCTCTAGATCGCAGAAGTATGTTTCCCAGGTACACAGATAATACTCAATCATGTAAATCAGGCAAAATACATTACATACCAGTCGAGAAATGAAGAAATTTTTGGTCGTTGGGGTCAATATAGTGCCTAGATAATCAATGTTGGAGATCTCTACATGGAAAATGACTTCTAGGAAGTTATTGGCCTAGAATTGTAGCTTCATATCAGCTCCTTTCACAAAGGATTCACCCCACTATCTGGAATAAATCTCGCCTCGATGTTCAGTCCCAAATTATGAAGATGATTTTTGGTACTAATCCCTAGAATTCCAAGATACATCGGCCCTCTTGTAAGTTAAGAAACTTGATCCTTATCACTAAAACTATCCTTGGCACCTTGAGACCTATAAATCAGATCTAGAAATAGTAAGCAACTTCTTCCTTAATTGTACAACTCGGCCCTTGGAGATACTATAACCCTGCAACCTAAAATCTGAAGATGATTTTTGGCACTAATCCCTGGAATTGCAAGACACATCGGACCTCTTGTAAGTTAATAAACTCGATCCTTATACTAAAAATCTCCTTGGCACCTTGAGACCTATAAATCAAATCTAGGAATAGTAAGCAACTTCTTCCTTGATTGCACAACTCGACCCTTGGAGATACTATAACCCTGCAACCAAAATTATAATCACGATATCGAAGCTTCCTGAAAACAAATATGATTTGATCTTTAGGAAATAAGCAAACCAAATCCTCTAGGGTGGCATATGATGTCCACTGAAGAAGGAGAGATCTAGCTAGGGTGGCAAGGGGACCATTAAAACTAGAGAGAGAGATTTTTGCCTAAAACCCTCAAAATAGAAACTCGCTAGCAGACAATAGAAGAAGATACAAAGTCAGTATTGTCTGCCTGAAACCCTCAAAATATAGGTACCCAGAAACATGCATTGAAGATGACTGGGCAACACAACTAAAATCCCATATCTCAAAATTTCTCATATGTTGTTTGAAGATGATGTTCTCTTTAGAGTCACAGTAGTCAGTGAACTCAAAGAAGCAAACAAAGTACATAGGGGTAGCACTCAATGTTATGCTTAGAAATGATAATGGAAATCAATCTAGAGAAATCTACCATAGATATGTATCACAATAGTGGTGATAGAAGAAATGGATCCAGGCTTCACTGCCTTACAATTTAAAAATTTAAAAATTTCTATGAAGCCCTGGGTTTCCACCTAAAATATTGGCTACTCCAATTATGAATTTTTTAAATGATAGAGAAAATAATCTATTGGTTGTGCAATAAGGGAATATCCAAAAAAGTCACACTAATATTAATCAAGATTATGAATGACATCGGTTTATTATTATGAATGACATCAGTTTATTAGATGACAATGGCATGTGTGCTTAAAAGGAATCCACAAAAAAAAAAATCAGAAACTCTACTTTAGATATATATGGGCAAGAAAAAAACAGTAGATATTCACCTAGTAAAACGAGAAGAAGAACGTAATGCCCAAAATATTAGGAGATTGGGCACCGAAGTTAATGCCCAATTTTTCAAATGGTCTTGCCACAAAAGGAGTCTGGAGCATCATGTCCATATAAGGGATGTGCCAATCAGTTATGATAAATAGATATATTGATCCCGAGTATATTGGGCCTGAAAATGATTCCAAACCTGTCTAAATCAGTTGCACTAGTGTGCATCATCTCCATTGTGCATCATGCAAAGGCCAAATGTCATGGGCGAAATGGATCCCTTTCTCCCAAAAAGTCACAACGTTTCGATATCATGTACTCCACCAGCTTCAAAATCCCTGTGGTTGAATGGTTGTGTGGAATCAATGCAGACAACGAGGATGAACCCACAGCTTCGGCCATAGGCGATTTAAATTTATGCATCAAAGCCGTAGGTGTTGTATGGAATTGATGCAGACAACGAGGATGAACCCAGTGCTTCAGCCATAGTCGATGCATCAGAGTCATATCTATGCAAGCACTTCTAGGAATTAATGCCATTGTAAATCTACTATTTCTCACTCTAAAAATTAAACCCAGGAACAAGCGATTAATTAAATTAGAGTTTGGAAATCTAAAAATTTCAAATTTCACAAAATCTCTACACCTTTAAACAATTTCTTCACCATTTTTCTCTTTTGATTATATTAATAATAATAATATATTTTTATTTTAATAATAATGATTAAATAATAAATAATAATAATAATATATTTTTATTTTAAATAAAATAATATATAAAAGAGGGTTTTATGGCTTTTACAATGGAAAATAAGATCCTTAGTCCCTAAATAAAGTTTCTCAATTGACATGAATAAGGCTTCAAACCACTACACATATTTTATCTAAAATATATTTAACCTTTAGGTATGTTATGGATTCTATTTGAATAAGGCTTCAAACCACCACACATATTTTATCTAAAATATATCTAATCTTTAAGTATGTTATGGGTGCTATTCGAAGGTTTTGTATAACATAATTAGGTTTTTGCACTCTAAATTTAGCCTCAATATCATTAGGAGTATTTTTGCACCATGTATGGCACTTGGGGCCTTAACCATGGTCAAGTAAGGATCATAAGGTGTTTGGGTCATATTTGAATCTTCCCATGATCAATCTTCTTAAACAAGTATTTGAATTCCCACACAGGACATCTCTAGGGAATATTTGGCCTCTATGAGGGATCTTTGTCACCATTGGTATGGTTTATATGAAAAGAATGGGTCTTGGGGAATATACTATCTGAAGGGGAAGAGAAAATAGGGCCTTAGGCCCTAACTAAAGCTTCTATAGTTCAAGGAACATAAAGTAACCCTCACACAACCACATAGATACTCTCTAAGGGATATTCAGATTTCAACTTGGATACGGGAGCCATGGAATGTTATTCTACATAAAGAGCCACAAGAATGGTTAGTATGTATGGTTTTCTGATAATAGTGTGTGCACATTCTAAAAATGTGGATGTGTTATTAGATTTCGTGCACATTTTTGTAATGCATGCAACTTTAGAATTATTTATAAAATAATATGGCTTTAGAGTAATTTACATTTATATTAATTGACCAAGTTTAAATGAACATAATTAAATCAAAATTAATAAAATCATTTTCTTTATGAATCTAATGAAATAATCAACCATGGTATGTAACAACACCACAAAAACGCCACAACAAATAGTGTGTTGTCTCTCTAAGATCTGAGGAACAAATTCCTACTAACACTTAAAACCTTATATATTAGTAACTCTCTTTCTTGTCCCTCTTAAAGGAATTATAAAACTACTATATAAAACGTATACTCTATGTTGTATAAAATTGTTATAATTTTAACATTTTAGATGGATTCATAGACCCATTAAAGGGGTTGTTGAATCCATCAACCTAAATTTTAACATTGCAAATGGATTTCTAAATTTTAATACTATAGATCGATTCAGAGACCCCTTTGCCACTAAATATCAACACTCCACATGGATTTAGAGACCCCCTTCTCTGAATCCATCTACAGTATTAAAATTTAGTGAAATGTGATGCACTTCATAATCAAAATTGCAATTTTCCATTTTCAAAGTGACACAATTAAAAATGACTAATTCATATACATGTTGTACTTATTATTTGGTCATATTTTTATTCTTAGACTATAATAGTCATTTATGTTAATCATTTTTAATTTTGTCACTTATTATCTAGTCATATATTTTAGACATGGACTAAATTAGTCATTTAAGTTAGTCGTTTATAGTTGGGTCACTTATTATATAGTCTTATATTTTATCCTTGGATTAAATTAGTAGTTTAAGTTAGTCATTTTTAGTTCGGACACTTAAAATTTCTCAAATTTAGTAGTAATTCACTTGAAATAATTGCAGTGTGTAACATTTTCAGTCACCTAGTCACTAATTTCATCATTTTCTACTAGTGTTGGGCTAAAAGAATAAATTTTAGGCAAAGCAAAATGATACATCGGAGAGAAGGTGGAGGAAAAAATTCCTCACGTCATTCAAAGAAACTTTTGGGGACTAAAATCCTCCCAAAATGGGGAGGTGTGATATGAATTGGATAATTACATTATTTTTCATCCATATCAATTCTTTTAGAGTGGAAAAAGTGGAGGAATCAACTCATGGGACCATTTGTACAAGTGGAACCCAGTTTGGTAAATTAGGGTCTCAAACCTTCTAGGAGCATTTTCATATTCTACACACAAATACATTTCCAACGGCATAAGAATCACCTCAATCTGAATTTGTATGCAAATGTTATGCCACTTGGAAGTTGACCTTCCTGTTTTCACCACCACAATTCGAGAGGATGTCACGTCAACCCCCATTACTCAAGGAAAAGGGGCTAGCCACATTCTCGTGATGAAGAGGAATCTAGAAGAGTCCATATTGTAATTTTGGTTAAGATTCGAGGGTGTCAAACCTAACCATTAGTAGGCTTTCAAGTTGTGTTATAACTAGGCCAATACAAGGAAAAATGGTTCCATTCTTTTCAAGTGCATTTTGTTCCAAAGATGAAAAAAGTAGATGAGAGGGACAAGGAGAGAAGACACAAAGACGAATTATGCATTGTAGTAGTCCATGGGCCACAGGCCTTACTTCTTTGTATCATATCCATTTTCTATTCATAGAAAGAGAGTAGAGAAGCCTCACATTCCAGTTGGGTTTTCTCTAGAAAGGGCTTCCTAGATTATATCTTATGTCAAACCATGGCTTATGAGTTTTATTTTTTTGATCCCTATTTTCTGCATAATTATAATTTGCATGCATGTGCAATATGCAGTAATTAGTATCTCCATAAATCTAAAAAGAAATAAACCCTCATAGTGTAAATTTTGGATTTTTACGTATAATTTATCAAATCTATTTGGACAAATTGTCTAGTGAAATATCTGTGGTAGCTTACAGATCATTCAACCATCAAATTATTTTTCCCCAGTGCTCTCTCTTGGCTCGTTTTGGTATTATCTAGTCAGTGATGGATCCACCTGTCTGATGGTGCCATGATTGCACTATGTACGACAAGTTTTGGATTGGAAAGGTCATTATGAGTTGGTAGGTGCAATTGTAAATTTTGGACTTGTTGAGTCTATTACGTTCTTAGGCTATTATTCCTCCGACATGATTTTAGCCCCTTCTCAACCTTGCTATCTCTAAATCATTGTAATTGGCCCTCCCTTTTTTGTGTGGGGCTTGTAGGTTTTAACCTCATACAAAAATTGCCTACATACGAATTCTAAAACACAGAAAATAAACAATGCGAGAGCATAACACATAAAACACATATACACAGAACTTTTCCCCTAGATCCCAAAACTGGGACTACCAGCTTGATTTTCCATTATGTTCCTTTCAATGTTACAATACATATTTATACATGCCGAAGCATCCAATACCATGGACCGATAACCATCACGTCCAAAACCATGTGCGAAAATCATGCACAAAACCATAGGTAGGTTCACCCAACCTAATATAGGGTCCAAAAAAAAATTACGAGAGCTGCCTCGAACCCTGTAGAGGGGGGATACCCGCCCCCTTCAAAACCCCCCATTATGCAATCGGCACAATGAAGGGGGGACTCCGCCCCCACTCTAACCCCCCAGTTCACTACGTGGGCTAGCCGTGGAAAGAATAACACAATCCAACATTCTCCCACTTGTTGTTTTCTTTCCACCAGGGGCCACAAGAGAGCTTAGTCATTTATCCAGCCCTACAATGCCCCCCATTGTTTCTCTACACCAAGAGAACTTCTCAGAGCTCACAGATTTTGTCAATGCATCTACAATATTCTTCAAAGTGTCCACCTTTACCAGCAACACCTTTTTGTCTTCTATCATATCCCTCACAAAGTGATACTGAACATCAATCTGCTTTGCCTTTGAATGGTAAGCAGTGTTCTTTGCCAAGAAAATTTCACTTTGGCTATCACAGTCTATCCTTATAGCTCCCTGTACTAACCCCATACTTGAACACAAACTCTACAACAAAACTGCTTCCTTGCTTGCATGAGTGGCTGCCATGTATTCTTCCTCTGTAGTTGATAGTGCCACTACAAATTGTTTCTTACTCATCCAACTGACTACACCTCCAAATAGGTTAAAC
>APFE030431644.1:36784-75057 GCA_000404065.3 Pinus taeda | reverse complement strand
TAGATCTCTTCTTCCAGATCCCCATGAAGAAATGTTGTCTTCACATCCATTTGTTCTACCTCAAAATCAAAAGTAGCAGCAACAGATAAAAGTAATCTAATAGAAGCTACCTTGGCAACAGGAGAAAAAATATCACCAAAATCGATTCCCGGCACCTGTGAATAACCTTTTGCTACCAACCAAGCTTTGTATTTCTCCACCTTTCCTTCTACATTTGTCTTCTTCTTGAACACCCATTTGCTGCCAATGAGTTTCCTTCCAGCTCACAACTCCACCAAATCTCAAACCTCATTTTTGTGCAAACATGCCATTTCATCAACCATGGCCTCTTTCTAAGGTTTTCCATCCTCTGAATCTATTGCTTCCTTCACAGTTCTAAGATAATCCTAAGTAATAGATAAAGCAAAATTTGAACAGAAAGCAGATGGAATATACATTTATGGTTGCCTCCTTTCTCGAACTGATCTTCTCACACCCGGAGTTTGTGGCTCTTCATCTTCTAATTCCTCCTCCGCTTTAGAGTTTGATTCTTCCTCCTTAAGCTCAAACTCTATCTTCTCAGGTTCTTTTGGTTGGACTTGATATTCAATAACATCTTTTACCTCTCTGAACACCACGTCTCGATTGTACACAACCTTCTTTGTTACTGGGTTCCAAAGCTTATAACCTTTAAACCATCCTTATAGCCAATAAAGATGCACTTTTTCAGATTTACTATCCAACTTGGTTTGTTTCTCCTTTGGAATATGTACATATGCATCACATCCAAATACCCTCAGATGTGAAAGAGAGGGTTTCTTACCAGTCCATACCTCTTGTGGAGTCTTATCCTCCAACACTAATGAAGGTGATCTATTGACCAGGTGACATGTTGTCTCCACTGCCTCTGCCCAGAATTCTTGTCCTAACCTGGCACCACTAAGCATGCTTCTTGCCATTTCCATCAACGTCTTGTTCATTCTTTTTGCAACTCCATTTTTCTCAGGTGTTTATGGAATAGTCTTTTGTCTTGTTATAACACACTTCTTACAGAATTCTTCAAATTCCTTGCTGCAAAACTCTCCACTTTTATCTGTCCTCGACACCTTTATCTTCTTGTCTGTCTGGTTTTCCACCAGAGCCTTAAATTCTTTAAACCTGTCAAAGAATTCATATTTCTTCTTAAGTAATTATATCCATGTATTCCTTGAGAAGTCATCTATAAATGACACATAGTACACAGACTTACCCAGTGATGGAACCTTCACAGATCCAAACACATCACTGTGCACAAGCACTAATACATATTTCACCTTCTTACTACCAGAGGGGAAACTCACCTGATTCTACTTCCCATATACACAATTTTCACATAAATCAAAATCCAAAGAGCTATTACTTATACATTTTACCATACCTTTACCATGAAGTATTCGAAGGCCCTTCTCTCCAATATGTCCAAGCCTTTGATGCCACAGCATGGTCTTCTCTCCAGAGACCACTAGATTTTCTACTCCACTTTCAGGAACCAGAGAACTGTTGAACCCATCAACAACAGCGCTACGTTGCAACTTGTAGAGATTTCCAATCCAAACTCCCTGCATCAATACCAGTGCTCCCCTAACCATCTTGCAAGTATCCATCTCAAACATTGTTTTTACACCTGCATCATCCAGCTTGCTTACAGAAATCATATTTCTAGTCAATGCAGGAATATGTAGAACACTCAGAAGAGTTCTAACCCTTCCACCTTGCAACTTCAACTTTACTTTTCCGCAACCAACAATTCTAGCCTTCTTATCATCCCTTAAGAAGACATCACCACCATCGTATTTCTCATACTCGTAGAACCACTCTCTATGGGATGTGAAGTGAAAGGATGCACCTAAGTCAATTAACCATGTCTCATGATCTACATGTGTACTTGAAGAAGCCAAGTACACATCCCCACCTTCATCTGAGGTGGTTTTCGCCTCTATAAAAGGAGCACCATCAGATCCCTTTCCTTTTTCAGGAGCTTTAGATTTACAGTCCCTTTTGTATTTCCCTTCCTTTTCGCATTTCTAGCACACCACCATTATAGGTTTTCATGGAGATTTAGACCTCCCTCTAGATTTAGATCTCCCACTCGAGGACTTATTTTTTGTTTCTATTCCGGGACCATCGTTGTAAAGACAAGGCATCACCATTATGTCTCTCCATATTTTTTCGTCTCATCTCCTCCGTCAGCAAAGATGAGACTATTTCATCAAATTGCAAGGCAGTTGCATTGCTACCTATTGCAATGACCAGACTATCCCACGAATCTGGTAGAGAACATGACAAACTAATGCACTTATCTTCATCTGAAATTTTGATATCAACATACGATAACTGACTTACCATAGTATTAAACGCAATCGGGTGCTCTGTCACTGAGTCTCCATCTTTCATCCTTAGGTTATACATTTTTTACCATAGGAATAGTTTATTCACCAGAGACTTAAATTGGTACAAAGTCCCTAACTTGTCCCACAAAGCCTTCACAGTAGCTTCCCCTTATACATTCAACAATATTGAATCTGAGACACACAATCATATTGTGCTCTTTTCCTTCCGATCTAACTTCTTTCATTCTTCATTAGACACTCCCATTTGTTTAGTACCCAGATCTACCGTGATCCACTGATCTTTATCCACCAAAAGATCCTCCATCTTGAGTTTCCACAACTCAAAACTTTGACCATTAAATTTCTCGATCTCTATCTTTCCACTACTTATCATCTTCTTTCACCACAAGAATCGATCTCGTATATCTCCCACTAAACGGGGTCTACCATAGGCCCGAGCAAAACCCCTCAACCACAAAGGCGTCCCCTTGAAGCCAAAACAGTTATGATACCAAATGTAGGTTTTAACCTCGTACAGAAATTACCTGCATACGAATTATAAAACACAGAAAATAAACAATGTGAGAGCATAACACGTAAAACACATATACATAGAGATTTTCCCCTGGATCCCAAAACCGGGACTACAAGCTTGATTTTTTATTATGTTCCTTTCAATGTTACAATACATATTTATACATGCTGAAGCATCCAATACCATGGACCGACCATCGCGTCCAAAACCATGCAAAAATCATGCACAAAACCATAGGTAGGTCCACCCAACCTAATATAGGGTCCAAAAAAAAATTCCCGAGGCGCTGCCCCGGACCCACTCAAACCCCACTGTGACCCGCCCCCGTTGCGCAATTGGTGCAACGAAGTGGGGACTCTATCCCCCCTCTAACCCCCCAATTCACTACGTGGGCTAGTCGTGGAAAGAATAACACAACCCAACAAAGCTTCTTTGTTAGAATTGAGCCCACTACTTGTTGATATCTTGAAGAGATCAATTCAGTACTCTATTAGCATGAGGGTGCATTTGAGGAATCACAAACATCATCCAATCAACAACAAATTCAGATTGCGAGCTTGGTAATGCAGCGAGAAACCATAATGGATATCTTAATTCAGTACATCTAGATAATGCATCGTATCTAGGATGAATGTGAGACACTTTATTGCCAAATAAAAGATCTTTAGGCAAGTCACCCTACCCACAAAGAAATGTGACTTCCTTCTCCAATTTCTCACTCTAAAATAGCATCTTCAATGCTTAAAAAATTAAACACTCAAATCTAAATGTACAAAAAAATTAAACTAACAAATCTAAATATACAAATTTCTATAAAAAAAACTAATGAAAATGTTAACACTCTTATCAACTAAGCTAACTTTGATATAATACACTTTTCTCCTAATTCTCATCATTTATTATCAAATTTTTTTGTGCAATTATTTTATAAAAAAGTAAATTAATTATTTTAATTATATGAGATTATAAATCAAACCCATCTTTGTTTTTTTAATTGAAAAGCATATTATATATATGTACAGTTACCACAAAGTATATATACATATTATAGAGATTCTTTGAAGGTATGAATTAGCCACAAAGGATATATACATATTATAGAGAATCTTTGGAGGTATGAATTAGCATTTAAGAAATAGAAACCACTCAAAAGGATAAAGACAAGCATAGACAATGAAACTATTCTGGTTCCTATTGCACTCAAAACGATAAAGACAGACATAAACTATTATACCATATAGTCACATTTTAAACAATTATTCCCATACATATCGCATCCCTTAAAATGTAGTAGTGTCTTACACATCATGCATCTAATCTTAATTAGAAATCATCTTATCTTGGGTATGCTTTTACAGTTCAATTTGTTCACTATTTTGGATACGCAATATTTCCATTGAGTGCATATAATTTGCTTCAAAGCATGCTCTTACTTTTGATGGTCTCCACTTCCATGATAGCTATAGGTAAAGGTGACACCTCCATATTTTCTCCTTTACACATGCATAACCCATTCCACTTTGTCATCAAAACCAGCACAACTATTTTACTTTTTAATTCTCTGTTATGATCAGTATTGGAAACGTAAAGAACAAGGTTCAATATTTAAGGAGTAAGTTCTATTAACTGATTTTCTAAATAAAATAAAAGAGAAAATGTAACAAAATTATTAAAAGAATAGTTAATTGAGGTTATTTTGGATGGTTAGATAGAATTATGGTTATTTATTTTACTATATTCGAATTTTTATGAGTGAGATATAATGTTTAAAATTATTGTTATAATAGTTTTATTCTTATAAAAATTATTGTATTGAAGTTAGTCTTACTCTCAAAATAATAATAAAAACATTCACCATATTCAAAGTTTTATTATGAATGCCTCATGATATTTAAAGTTAAATATTAGTATATTAACTTTCACTCTTACTTTCAAAATAATAAAAATATAATTTATCTTGAAAAACTAATAATAGTATATGTGAAAGTGTAATATTTAGATTATTGTATTGAAGTTAGTCTTACTCTCAAATTAATAATAAAAACCTTCACTATATTCAAAGTTTTATTATGAATGACTCATGATATTTGAAGTTAAATATTATTATATTAACTTTCACTCTCTTTCACAATAATAAAAATATAATTTATCTTAAAAAAATAATAATAGTATATGTGAAAGTGTAATATTTAGAAGATCATTTCAGATTCCCTGACTACACCATGCTCTTTATAATTTTATTTATTATTGTTTCACAATGGAAGCATATAATTATTCCTTCATTGTATAATTTGTTTGTCTATGTGAAAGTGTAATATTTAGAAGATCATTTCAAATTCCATGGCTACACCATGCTCTTTATAATTCTATTTATTATTGTTTCACAATGGGAGCATATAATTATTCCTTCATTGTATAATTTGCTCTTTATAATTCTATTTATTATTGTTTCACAATGGGAGCATATAATTATTCCTTCATTGTATAATTTGTTTGTCTATGTAAAAGTGTAATATTTAGAAGATCATTTCAGATTCTCTGACTACACCATGCTCTTTATAATTCTATTTATTATTGTTTCACAATGGAAGTATATAATTATTCCTTCATTGTATAATTTGTTTGTGTATGTGCATTTTTTATTTCTGTAACTTAAGAGTTCACAAGCTCTGGTTGTTCCTTTGTCATTTTCATTTTTTGTTCATTAAGACAGCTATGGGGATCATTGAAGTGGTTCCAACATCCTATCATGGACTTCATAAATGGCAGAATCTTCATACAGATCGGTTGATAGAGAGCAGATAAATAAGAAAAAAAGCAGCACAGTAATGCAGAAAGGAAGATCGTATCAAGCATGACGTGGACAATAAGACGGCCCAATAAACAAATACTAAATTGGTGGATAGAAATGAATGAGAATTGATGGGACTGATAAATAGTGCTGCTACTTTCTGTGTATTCAGACAGAAAAAACGAAAATGTACTGTCAACCTGAACATGGCGTTGTTTGATGTCCCATTTTCTGTCATCTTTGCCTGAATCTGGTAAAACAGCAATTATAGATAAAGGATAACAGTAGTAAATAATAAACTCCATGTTTTTTTCTTTGTTTGGAGGATGGTATGTAGGTAAAAGCTAAGATCTTCTTCTTCGTTTGGAGGATGGTATTTAGGTAAAAGTTAATATCTTTTAGATATAAGAGATAAAGGTTAAACTTAGTCAATTGTATAATTCAAAGGGTGAGAAGATAACAATCATTTATTTTAACTATTTAAAATGATTGAATTTATTTGTAGTGTAGATTTCAAATTTCTATAATATTTTGAAATTTAACTTACAACAAAATCAAACAATTGAGGTTGTTTGCTATTAAATTCCACAATATTCCCAAAATCTACTATATACCCATCCAAAATAAATTCAATTAACAAAAACTACACAATGCTTATCAAAAATAATAATATAACTAATATTTAAAATACATAATACAAACTTCACAGCTAATAATATAAAATTGAAATATATTTCTCCAAGCCTGACAACTAACGACTTAACCCATGCAAAGTTCAAGTTACTTTAAACCCATACTTTACACCCATGCAAAGTTCAAGTTACTTTAAACCCATACTTTATAGGATCAAAAGTGCATACCAAATCCAAGCTTTAAATCTATCTCGTCATACTTTATGAACAATCTTGAGAATTGAAATCATTTCACAATTTTATAGATGTATCTGGCAAATCAAAAATTCATATCAAACTTGAGCTTTAAATTCATCTGGTTGAGCAAAGAAAAGCATTCTACAGCCCAATATGATGTGTAACACTATTCGTCATCAAAATTGAATTGAATTTTTTCTCATGTCTGTCAAAATAAAAATTATGAAAAATCTAAAAATAAAAAGAATAAATAACTATACAAAACATTTAAATAATGTCTACTCATAAAAAAAATTATACTTGAAGAAATTGGATCCCTCTAAATTCATATTAAATCCGTATTTAAGATAGATCTGTGCTGTTTATACTTATGGACAAATTTGAGAATTGAAATCACTTCCTACCAGTAACTTTGTCAAATATATCTTATTAAAATAAACATTATATGAGCTTTAAATCTGCAAATACAAATTTCCATAATTATTCATATTGTAAAATTATATAATATTTTGAGTAAAAATTCCACATATCATTATAAACAAAAAGCTTAAACAATATGTCATTATAATTATATTATAATTCCACAATCACATATAATCTCTCTAGCTAATTTAACATATTATCTAAACTTTCTATCCTTAATAATAAATGAAATGTCCAAAAAATATTCAACACACTAATCATCTATAATTTTATTAAAAAATAATTCTTAACGATATTTAAAAATTAATCTTTGAAAATTGAAACCATTTCACACCAACAACTTTATTGATATATTTTTCTATATAAAAATACATAGCAAATCCAAGTTGTAAATCTATCTTATTATTCAGCATGGACAGCCTTGAAAATTGAAATCACTTTACACTTCATCTTATTCAAATAAACATTGACCAGTTCTAAATTTATCTGATTATACTTAATCGACAGCCATGAGAATTGAAATCACTCCACACCAACAACTTTGTTGAGCACATCTTATTCAAATAAATAAACATTAATGTGTCAATGTGGGCAATTATATGAGGACACTTGTAGGAATCATGGATAAGTGACATGAATAGTTCACCTAACTGTTTTCTGTACCAGGGCATTTGATAGAATATTGGAGCAGTGCCCCTACAACCTGAACAATGGGTTTTGGCACAATATGCTTGGTCTCACATACTTCCAAAGATGAGATGTTCAATAATGTTATGATTGGTTTTTATAATTATAAAGAGATTGACAAGCTGGATTTTGTATTTACAATTTAATTTAATATAATAAAGATGTTTTAAAAAATAAATAATAATACTTAATATTATATATATTAAAAAATAAATAAAATCATAAAATTGAAATATTTAATATGTATAAAGAAAATTGGAAATATTTTTAATATAGAAAAAAGAGATTAGTCAAATTTTACTATATAATGGGTGGAAGATGGGATGGGACTTTTTAGCAAGGCGATTTAGGGTCAAATCTAAGAAAGGCCCTTGTGCTCAAAAAGGCCTTTATGTTAGGGGAGGAGAAAGGCCCTTATTCTAGAGGAGAAGACATGATAAAATCTAATCAACTCAGGGTTGATGTGGCCTAGGCCACCTGCGATCCCTGAGTGACTTTAATGGCTTACATGCCTCTAGATTATGGTTTTTCAAACCACTAGTCAAGTTGGGAGAAACAGAAATAAATTAACAAACAAACAAAAATATAGAAAAAGACGATTCATACACATATAAATAATATAATATTTTTATTTTTTTCAATTATATATAAATTCATTTTAAATTTTTTACAAAAATTTAAACTTAATTTAAAATTAATTAAATCATTTTTTTTGAAGTATTTTTATTTTAGAAATAAGAAAAAAAAAATAAATCCCTTGGTTACGGTTAAGAATAAGCTTGGAGTAATTATTAAATCTTTGAAAATTATTTTATTATATATATTTAGTTTAGTAAATCTAATTTTATTAATATTAATTTAAATTTATTAGGTGTTAAGTCATTTTACATATATTTTATCAAAACCTTTGGACTAAAATTCCACAATAGAATCCCATGGACCATAATGTAGTAAGTTTAAATTTGAATTAGACGATAATATGGTGGGTGTATTTCTATTTAAACATAGATTATAATCCACTAAACTAAATTTATATTTAAACCTTTTGATAATGAGTTATCTTACACCACACACATAAAAGGAAATATGCTTTGTAGACATCATATGGAAGGGGATGTGCTTTGTGGACATCACATGGAAAAATTAGGAAAAAGTAAACTTCAACAAACTTTTTTTATTTTGGATTTTGGATTTTGCCGTGGACTGTAATAATATTTGTGATAACATAAGTCTATTAGGTTCTAGATTTGTACATAGATTTTAATACATGTAAGTAACTATTATTTACATTCATACAAGATTCATTCCATAATTTATAATCTAATTTATCCACATACATAAAATCTATACCACAATTTATTGTCCTTGTTTTATATGCAAACTTGTTCCTATAAATTGTAACTTTGTTTTAAGTATATGAAAAAGGTTTGGATTAAATTTTTTTATAATAGTTTATAATTTATTATATTTACTCATAATTTATAAATTATCTATACAAAGTGTATAGTCTAATTCTTCATGTTTTGGTTTTTTTTGGCATATAATTAAGTCAATTTTGTCAAATTTTAACAAATATATGTTAGACTCGTAACTTTATCTATGTAGTTCACATAATCCTCGAGATTTTTCAAGGTGATCAATCAATTTATAAATTCAAAATAGATATGTACTTGATAAATGCCATGTGGCAAAGAATAAAATCAACCTTACATATCTATCCATAAGATTTAACACCACATCCTTATTGTACACATAATGGCATCAACCTATTAAATTTTGCAGTCAAAATCATATAGATCATCACACAATAATACTCTACATATTATATTAAATTAAAAATAAATAAATAAATATTATTTTCTTAATAATATTTGATATAAACATTACATACCTTCGGCATTCAATAATTTAAGGGGTAGAAGGACAAGGAGGGGTGATTCATAACCTCGATGAACAAAAGGAATATGGTTATGCCTAGGGGCTAAGACATGCAACAAATAACCACGTGGAATTATGGGCTTTGTGGAAAGGTCTAGAAATATCTAGGAGCAAAAACATAAAGAAACTAATAGTCCCAGGAGATTCCACAGGGGTGATTAGGCAAATTTCACTGGCACTAGCTGGAGAATGATCAAGGCTCCCTCCAATTGTGTCCGGATAGCTCTCCTATCCTCGCAATTTGATGAAGTTTTCTATCTCCATATTCTCTGCCATTTGAATGTTGACGCAGACAAACTAGCTAATGTGGGCTCCCAGTTGGAGCAAGGTACAATTGAATATGCAGATGGGGGGAAGTCTCGAGCCTCAATTCTATGACTACAAAGATAATAAATGTCAAGATTTGAAGCTCGATTAGGTCAAATCAGTGGGTTCAAATTTCAAAAGAATTTAATGAGAAATCCAAGTGGATCCTCTTCCAGGAGGAACGAGGGATGGCAAAGGACACTTGGGTTTTGTGCATACAATAATTGTTCGACATTGCATGCAAGTGATCATGTACATTTCGAGGCACCATCTTAGAAGGCAGTGAGTTTTAAATTTCAAGCAAACCCTTCACGCAGGGTTGAGGGACTTGCAGAAGAATGTTTGGTCTCGTCTCATTCAATTCCTCATGTAAACTCACTACATAAGGACTATCAGGATGACAAGTGAATATATCTCAAGGCATCTCTTCAACCCTAAGTTAATGCTTATTATCGAGGAGCGATTTTGCAGGAGGTTATGTTTCTACTATATAAGCTTGGACGGAGCAATGATGAGCTTGCCATAGCATCAGCAAGCTTGAGTGAACATAGAAGAGTTTGGATTTTTTCCTACATGGAGGGTCCAAAGTCAGTAAATGATTTGGCTCGGTGGAAGAAGTCAGCAAAGAAGCTCTTCAAAATACTGATGGAAATGTATGAGTTGGTGAATCGAAGATCGGAATTCATGGAGAAAGAACGGGATGACAAAGCGAAACTGGTAGAGCATAATGCACGCCCGCATGGAAAGGAGACTAATTGGAATGGAAACTGAATTGTTGTTGTTGAAGACTCAGATTCGCAAATCTGGGGAAGAGGATGACGAAAAAGAGGCTCAGGGCCTCACAATTCAAGTATTGAGCCTGTAGGAAGCTTCAATGCAGAAATCATTAGAAGAGGGAGCATCGGGTCGCGGCAAGCAAGAGATGCAAGGTGGTAATATGGACCTAGGCCCCTCTCGAGAAACTTAACTAATTCATGTCTTATGTGTTGCGAGTATAAATTTGTTTTGGGAAAATTTTGTAGAATATACGGGCGATTTTAGTGTAATGTAATAGTTTAAAAGGCTCGGGGTACTAAGAAAACAATGTTGTGGTTGTATTGGAACTTTGAGGCATCTGATGTCATGGTAAAATGTAAATGATATTGTCCGTAAGTGGTAGCACAATTGACAAAAAACATGTTGAAAAGCTCTTGTGTATCCAAGTGATTGAAAGTTTAATCCCCTAAACATGTCTTTAAAAAAAAGCATATCACTCATACAAAGAAATGTCCACCTCTTTTATTAAATTCTTAAACATTTTACTTTTTATCAAACCCCTCTTTTATCAAATTCTTAAACATTTTATCTTTTTATCAGACCTCCCTTTTTTACCTCATCCATCTCTTATAAGTTAGGCATCTCGAGATTTGTTTGGGTGCAAGGCAATAATATAATAAAAAAATAGAAAAAACCCGGATTAGCACATGAAATCCCAGATTTATCATGCCTCCCTCTTTTACCTGGTCCTACTCTTATAGGTTAGGCATCTTGAGATTTGTTTGGGTGTTAAGGCAATAATATAAAGAAAAAGAAATGGAAAGGAACGAGGATAAAGAATATGACTAGTTATTAGCACAAGAAATCCAAGATTCCAACCATGCTTCTAGAATGAACCATTATAATAGGTACGTATGAAATAAAGGAGCAAGGATGAGTAACATACGTGGTTGATATGCTTCTTGTTCTTTTTTAAGAATTTATATGACTCTGGAATTCATAAACTAAGTATTAAACAAAATGGTTTGACATCCCTTCCACACTTTCGGTTGAAGTACTAGAAAGCATAAAGTGCAGGGCAACTTGTTCATGTAAAAGAGCAATGGCAGGTAACATCATGAATTATTAATGTTGAAATGATAGTTTTAGAAACCATTTATATATTTTAATAAAAACCTTTCGTCTGGAAAATAATACTTAATATTAATCTTAAATTCTTACAAGGTGGTTAATACTTAATTATGTTTTTTATTAATATAAAATTAATGTGGTAGTAATTTTTTAAAATTAATTAAAGAAATTAGTAATTTTTATGATGTTTAATTTATATTTAAATTTTGCATAAAAAATAAATTTCAGAATAACAAAAAAAATATTATATAAAAATAATATATTATAATAAAATTTAATAGTATTAAAAATATGATATTGATAAGTTATTATTTTTTTCTTTTATTTCTTTTTAATTGTTGATATTATTTAAAATTTTGTAAGTTTCAGATTTTTTTTTATAATAATAATTAAAAATAAAACAAAATATATATTTTAATTTTGTTTAATGAAAATTTGAATAAAAAATTCCTCGATCGAGGTGTGAGCTGGATAGCATTTCCATTATGGAAAATTAATGAAGGTGTCTTCTGGATACAAATCTACCACCCTCCACATGCTTGGGCATATGGTGTGGTGGCTCTGTGCATGCATGGTGTTAATACTCCTACAAGAGGTGACAACGGTATTGCGTTTTGGTTTTGGCATTTGGTAAGTTTCTCTTTGAGAAAAGTTGGTAAGTGTCTAACACATAGTAGAGGAGTGTTTAAGAGTGGTGTTGGGCTCTGTGGATCGACGCGAAAACAGGAGAGGTGGTGGTCTAGGCTTCTCCCAGTGTGGGTAAACTGGTATGTGATTTTCCGTTCCTTTCTCTCTTCCATGCAACGGCTTAATTGTTTGATGGAATTGGCACTATATGGTTTTGAATCGTCGGGGTTTGAAAGAAAGTGAGGCTTCATGCATCTGCATGTGTTTGTTTTCCTTCTAAAACAGGTCCAACTGTCTGTCATTGTCTCTGTGTATGTTCTATTCCAGATTATCTTATCCAGGATGGGGTTATATTGGGTATATGTCACTACAGTCTACCCCTGGGACATCCTTCTATCTTGGCCTGGCGTCGCTTGGACTTGGGGATGGGTAGTTTGCAATTTCATTATTGGGTCTTGTCTTTCTGAATTTTCTTGGGATGGGTCGAGGCTTTTTCTCTGGTTGTATTGGAGTATAATTGCTCCTTGGAGGCTCCTATGTGGGTTCCATGCTCTCTGCCCCTGTGGGAACCATCTCTGGCATATGTTTGTACTCTTCTTTGGTTTAGGAACAGGGTTTGTCTTCGTGGAATATGATCCAGTGTTTTCTCCATACCAATTTCTGATTGGTATGTTAGTTGGCTCTTAGTTATGCTAGTCGTATCTCTGTTTGGGTCGGTCGGTAAGGAATGTATTCAATGGAAGGGAAGGGGGGAAGTCCCTCAGGTTCTTTATTGGAAATTATTGTTTCATGTTTCTTCCTTCGTAGGTGTGTGGGGCGGTAGTGTCACCTAGAAGCTGGGAGCTTCTGGGCTCGATCTACCACCTGTGCAATCAATTCGATTAACCATTTTCCCCACTGTGAATCATAAGTGCATAGCAATGACTCGGTTGGTGAATACAAAGGCATGAAGCCCATCCCTGAGGGGTTGAGGCAAAAGAACCAGGGGTGTCACGCCCCTATCTTGGCAGTAGTCTTTCAACCGCTCATAGGCAGGTGCGACACCACCACCTAAATTCTTTTCAACATTACTTTTAAGTATGGATTACGCCTAACATTCAATACTTAGTTTATTTTTCACTTTCTAAGAATTAACATTCATAACACAGCGAAAACATTCAATTTAATCTTCTTTCATCATCATTATCATTTACACATATGTGCAATGGATACAATATTTAACGGGAGGGGAAACTCCTTAAATATGAGTCTTCCCACGATGATAATAACAATCTTTCATAAAATATACAATTACAATCTTTACAGAGGAACCCCAACTTCCTTCTCACAATATCTGTCAAAATGTGCAACTCGACCTACACCATGCAGCCCTACCCAAACCACCGTTCAAGAGCACCCACCCTTGCCGGGTCAGGCTGCGCAACTCATCGGGAAGAGGCACCCACCCCTGGGCTGCCCTCCGCACTAACTCGTCATGCTAACTGGTTCAACTGCCCGTCACATTGTTCACTAAAACTCGCACCCGTTCAACTCTTTGCATGGTGTGTCACTCTATCTGGCGCCCACCTGCATCTCGCCTTACTCCTACCTTAACCGCAGATCGCCTGTAGCTCTAACGCAGACTTGCCCACAGACCTGTCCACCACTGCACTGCAGAACTGTGACCTGCAGACCCACCGTTCAGCCCAACTCGCCCATCGTGCAACCTGGTTCGCTCGTTATGCAGCATGCCCTCCGCGGGTCGCTCGCCCAACCTATTTCACCCGTCGGCCAGAGTGCCCAACCTACAACTTGTCGAACCTAAACTCGCATTCTCTTCTCCTCAGCTCGATGCTGCAGTCGAAATGCCCCCTGCACCTTGCCTTCGTCTTATGCGTCCACCCTTTGCTCGCCCTCTCCTCTTAAGCTCGCACTTCTTCTGAACTTATGTGTTGATTGATTGAATGATTTCTCCTCCATGGCGTCCACCTTCTTATATGCTTCATCCACGTATTTGTCATGGGTCAGCCTTCCCAGGCCAACCTACCAATTCAGCCAGCTCACCCACACTTCACGTCGGCTCACCCATGTCGCTGCCCCACCGAGTCCACATGCCCAACTTCGCATGGTATAAGCTCTCCTCCGTAAAGTTGCCATACTTAGCCAAATTTCCAACCTTTCAGTTTTTCGAATCTGTTGGCTTGTTGCGCTCGTGCCCCAGGCGCCTTTAACCAACCACCCCAGCTTGTCAGTTCTCCAACTCGTCCCATCGTCACAAAAAACGTCGCAACCAACTCACCCACTCGCCAACTTATAGCTCGTCAGACTCGTCGTGTTTAATTGAGAGCATCCACCCAACTTGTCGAACATCGCATCCTTGACTCGTGGGCTTGACATACTCCCCCACTCTAAATGGTTACCATCCTCGACAACTCTCCATCCCAGCAATCACCATCACCAAGACTGTCAATCCACCAACCATCGTCGCAAAGTGCTACTAACTCCAACACCCAAAGATGCTCATGCTACCTGCCTCCACTCCAATGTCACATAAACCAGTGGTCTATGCCCTCATAAACTGAAGTCTCCTTAATCCATGACTTCTGTCAGTCCATATATTGCAAACATCCCTGCAGCATATATATCACAAATATCTCCATCATGTATCATCCATCATGTGAATATCAGCATAATACTCCATCCAACACAAAATCTCAATCGAAACCAAAACATCTATCTGACACAAACTCGGTGCACTACATGCCCCCATGTCATCGAACTAGTTGGGTAGCTAATCCAACTGTAATGCTCAACCCATGAGAATGTACGCCCCCCATGCCATGTTGGTTGTTTCTTAGCATCTTGTCACAATCTCAACTAAATCAAGAATCCATCCAAGTGTAAAATGAGCCATGCTCAGCTCCATGGTATTCCCATCCAATCTACCATATGCTACCCACGATGAAAATGCCAATGTACTGTTATGCAGTCGCATACATCCAAGCATCATCAACCTATCAAATAAATCACCCTCATCCCCAAGGCCCCTTGTAAAGGTGGTGTAGCCCTCCTAGATCTCAAGGCCACTACACCAATCCTTCTCCAAGGTTGTCTAGCGAGAAAGGAGGGCCATGAAGTTCCCTCCCTGACTCTCATCCACCCATGTATCTTATTGATATTGCATCCTCAAGTACTTATGCACAGCCTCAACCTCCTCATGTGTACAACCAACCTTATCAAGCTTGTCTTTCGTCAACTAAAAGTTATATATGCCCATGGCATACCTACAAAACTCCACTATGCCAGTCAGATCTCTACCTCTTTAATCTTCCACAACCATTGCCATCAAAGAAGTATTTGAACTCCCTCCATATGTAACTCCATGTTGAATATCCTCCGTAGAAGATGCTCCTGTCAAGTGCCTCAAGATGTGTGAAATTGATTTTCAACCTCCATCTTTCCTTCTAGCTCTTGAAACGAAGTCTACTAACTTCCCTTCCTCATTGCTTGAGTCATACATCCAAGTCCTCCTTGCTCCACATGTCCATGCTTCACATTTGGATCCTTTGGATACAAATTCATAGAAGCCATTCTTGGTCTATACCCCAAGAAACTCCTCCTATTCATCGGAACCAACATGGTTCTTCCTCCAGCTATAATCAATAGAATGTCTCGGTCCACCATTGGTATGGCTTGTGCATCCTTCAAAAAGTCTTGCCCCAGCACCATAGAATGATCATCCAAGTCAACAATCCTCAAGTCCAACTTTCCAAACCAAGAGCCCACTCCCACTTGAGTGTTCTCCAATACACTAGTCACAGCTTTCATGGTAGAGTTCAATACTTTGAAAGCACTCCACTCTCTTCCCACTTCGACTTTATTCCCAAAAGACTTTGTTGCTTTCCTACTAAGGAAACTATGAGTAACTCCCATGTCCACCAAAGTTGCAAACCTTTTCCATGTACGGTTACCTACACAAAACTCAACTTCAAGGCATCTCCATCCTCCTTCGGCTTGATCTTGCACCTTACCTCAGCAACATTCTTCAACAATTCGACCTCAGAAGAGTCTATCAACTTGTGCTTCGATCTAAATTCCTTCTTAAGGTACTTCTACTCCTTGCTTGGCTCATCTAAGCAATTTGATACTTGTTCTACTTGAGTTCCTTCAAGCTTGCCCTCCATCGCAGCCTGCTTAAGTGTACCAATCAATCACACATTGACTCCTTCCATTCAAAGTGAACCAATCTTCCAAACATCTGGTTGCATGTTTCGGTGATAGTCCCCAAGTCTGTCAATGTAATCGAGCTCATCTTTCTATATCACAACAGTCTTTCTTCCAAGAAATCCCTTCTTAATATCATCCTCAATTTCCTTGACTTTAGCCTATGCCATGGTGCTCTTCTCCCTTAGTCAAACTCGTTCATCCATGAGTTCATGGAGTCTAAGATCACCTTGTTGTATCTCCTCATCAAGTACCTTGAGTTCATTGGTATTCCCATGAAGATTATTCAAGTCCTCTCGCATGTTTGTTATCATGCTTCCCATATGTAGCAAGAGCTCCTACTCTTATACAAGAGCTTCATAGCATCTCTGCATTTCGTATTTCCAATAATCAGTCATGTCTTCAAGTTTTTGAAGTTCCCTTTTGACCATCTTCATCTATTTAGCAAGGCTTCAACACCTGCTTCACCTTCAACAGTCATCAACCTTCAAAACCCAAAACTTCAACTGAATCAACCCTGATACCAACTGTCACGAAGTGTAGCTATTCACTTCACCTATAAATCTGAATCACCAAAGTCCTTGTGGAAAACCAAGGCTCTAATTCCAACTATCACGAAGTGATAGGGGGATCAGCTTCTTCTTCTTTAAATCAAAGCTTGTAAAAACTGGGCTCTGATACCACTTGTCACGCCTCTTGGCGATAGTCTTTCAACCACTCATAGGCAGGTGCGGCACCACCACCCAATTTCTTTTCAACAATACTTTCAAGTGTGGACTACACCTAACATTCCATACTTAGTTTATTTTTCACTTTCTAAGCATTAACGTTCATAACACAGCGAAAACATTCAATTTAATCTTCTTTCTAAGTGTGGACTACTTAGAAAGAAGATTCAATTTAATACTTTCAAGTGTGGACTACACCTAACATTCCATACTTAGTTTATTTTTCACTTTCAAAGCATTAACATTCATAACACAGCGGAAACATTCAATTTAATCTTCTTCCATCATTATTATCATTTACACATATGCACAGTGGATACAATATTTAACAGGAGGGGAAACTCCCTGAATATGAGTATTCCCACGATGATAATAACAATCTTTCATAAAATGTGCAACTCGGCCTGCACCATGCAGCCTTACCCAAACCACTGTTCAAGAGTTCCCACCCTTTTCGGGTCAGGTCGCCCAACTCGCCGGGCAGACGCACCCACCCCCGGGTCGCCTCCACACCAACTCGTCATGCTAACCGGTTCAACCGCCCATCGCACAGTTCACCAAAACTCGTGCCTGTTCAGCTCTACCCACAACATGTCGCCCTATTCGGTTCCCACCTATAGCTCGCCAACGTTCTGATGCTCCATTCACAGCTTGCCCTGCTCACGCCTTAAACGCAGACCACATGTAGCTCTAACGCAGACTTTCCCGCAGACCTGTCCACCACCGCACCACAGAACTATCGACCCACTGACCCACTCCGCAGACCCGTCATTCATCCCATCTCACCCGGCATGCATCTCAGTTCGCTAGTCATGCAACATGCCCTTTGTGGGTCGCCCGCCCATCCTGGTTCACCATCAGGCAAAGTGCCCAACCTACAACTCATTGAACCCGAACTCATGTTCTCTGCTCCTCGACTCGGTGCTACAGTCAGAATGCCGCCTACACCTTGCCTTCGTCTTATGCATCCACCCTTTGTTTGTCCTCTCCTCTTGAGCTCACACTTCTTCTGAACTAGTGTGTTGATTGATTAAATGATTTCTCCTCCATGGCATCCACCTTCTTATATGCTTCCCCCACAGATTTGTCATGGGTCGGCCTGCCTAGGCCGACCTACCAATTCGGCCAGCTCGCCCACACTTCACGTCGGCTCACCCATGTTGCTGCCCCGCTAGGTCCACATGCCCAACTTCGCATGGTATAACCTCTCCTCTGCAAAGTTTCCTTAGCCAAATTTCCAACCTTTCAGTTTTTCGACTCCATTGGCTCGTCGCACTCGTGCCCCAAGCACCTTTAATCGACCTCCCCAGCTCGTCTTCCTCTAACTCGTCCCATCATCACAACCAACTCACCAACTCATCGCACCCGCCGACTCGTCACACCCACCGACTCGTCGCTCACCCAGCTCGTCGCGTTTAACCGAGAGCATCCACCTAACTCATCGCACATCGCATCCCTAACTCGTGGGCTTAACAAGGGGGGTCATGTCGACAGGGTAGCCTAGCTCTTCTAGGTGCGAATCGAGGGGTCAAAAACCAATATAGTTTATCATTAAGTTATGTTGGAGGAAATTTGGTGGTTAATTGAGGAATGAGAAGCAGACTTGAATCGTCATGTGGGCATGATGGAAAATGATGCGGAGGACCGGAGGGCTATGGTGTCGGTTCCAGGGCACACCTGTGGTCGCACCATTAATTTAAACAGACCTTGTTCTTGTATTGGTCTATGAAGAGTATCTTGGGAATGGCTTTGGAGTAGGTCTTTGTGGGCATGACAGCAGCAATGCAGGACTTTCCTAATTATAAACAGGAATTTCAGAAGCTCCAATTTCAAATGCAAAAACAGGATGGATGCCTTCAACGAATAGAAGAACATCTCCCTTGCATTCTCCCATAGACAGAGCTCCCAGGATCCAATGCTTAGGACCCGGCTCCGGTGGATTTTGCATCTGCCAATGGAGCAGAGTAGTCTGCTAGTTGGTCTCTCAGTTTCCTTTTCTTTTATGTATATAGGAAGCTTTTAGTTTTCAGACTACTAATAGTTTTTTTTAGGCATGCATAATTCAGGCAAGGCAAAGACATTTAGACTTATCTAGCTTGGTTAGAAAGACTTATTATTTTTTGTTACTAGATGGCATATCATGTTGTTAGGTGGCCGATAGACTTGATTTCCCTCTGGGAAATTTGAAGCCACCTAACTCTCTATTATGTGGATGTAACTTTCTTTTATATTAATGAAAAAAGAAAGCCTTACCAATCATACAAAAAAAATGAATAAAAATATTTTTTAATTTTTTAATTATTTTTTTACCATAAATTAAAATTATAATGTTAAAAAATGTATAGATAGAAATTAGAAAGAATATTTTGATTATGAAAATAATTTGAAAAACGCACGATTTTGATTTTGGAAAAAAAGTAATCTTCAAAACCCATTTTAGAGTTTGAAGTTTGAGATTGCAAAATATCTAAGAACTTTGAAAGAAAAATAAATAAATAAGTAATAACTTAAAATAAGTAACCATTAAATATCCTATCCTATTCTCCTTTTATAAGTTGTTTCTATTGAAAGTGAGGCTATGACCATATTTTTAATTATAACCATAAACTAATTATGATCAATAATATGAGAATTATTATAAGAACTACCCACTTCATTTAAATTCATTACAATAAATAAATAACCTTAAAATTAAGTTTTCTATATTAGAGTTGTTCTAGTTTAATTATAACCATAAACTAATTATAATAAATAAAAGTCTTTTTATAACTACTAGAAACCTAGTTTAAATTCATTATAATAAATAAGATTAAAATTAAGTTTTCTATGTAAGAGTTTTTCTAGTGGAAAGAAATGATGTTTACATCATGAAAATATGCAAGGGCATAGAAAAAGAAAAAGAATCTTGAAATATTAATAAAAAACAACAAAAAACAATATAATTAAAAAATATTCATTAAAGAAAACTAACATCTAAAGCAACAACATCTCCTCGAATGGGGTGCAAACAAGTAGATAGGTGGGGATGCATGCTCGCCATCCCACCAAGCTATAATGGAGGTGGATGTGGTGTAATGCCCCCATGATTGTACACTACCATCAAATCTTTGATGTGAGAATGATGCCCAAACATAAGAAAATCATGCAAGGAGATTACGGTGGCATACTAGGTTTATTGTTCCTCATCATGGAAGTCAACATTGTGATTAATTCAGCTAGTGGAGGTCTCTAGGCACTATAATGGGGCCCACTTCCCTCCTTCCCAAGTTAATCATTCATTATCTACATCGTGGGTTACTCCGTCTATGCAAAGGTCTAATATTGCATGTGCTAGAGGTTGTCCTAGTATAGGTCACAATTTATGATGGCTTCTTAGCAACTCATAGTCTTTAACTCCCACTTTAAGTGTTTTTGCAGGTAAGCACAACAAAGGTGGTTAAATTTTAGTCATTGGCTTATTTGTTGGCACTAGGTGGTTGTTTCTTTACGAGACAAGCTTTTCCCTCTACCCTCTAGTCAATTTTCTCGTTAGTTGGGTTTCTCTCCCTCTCACTCTACTTGACTTGCACCTCCTTTTTCTATTTTTGATCAATTATCTTCCTTTCCTTCTTGCTCAAGCATTCTAATTCACACCCCTTTCATGCTTAGGGTCCCCTTTGCTCCCAACCTTCTATCTCCATCTCACTCTCATTGCGCACCTTTGTCCCTTTCATGCTTCCCTTACACTCTACTCATGCTCTTCGAGTTCAGCCCGTTCTCTCTTTGAATTTTGCCCAGCTTTTAAGCTGGTTGACATGATTCCAAGGAAGCAATCCAAAATCAAACATGATGCCATCTACTACAAGGATATGGGTAATTCAAGAGCTCATCAATAAATCGAGACCTCGGTGAGGCTTTTTTGCACCCACTTGCCCCAGCCCATCCAAGACAAGATCGTCAAGGCTAAAAGGAATATTGTTGGAAAATGAGGATATTTGATAGACATTGAAATAAAAAGTGAAATTGTTTATTAGGTTCTTGATGTTGGAGACACTCGTGGTTGATTCAACCAATACATGTATATAGTGGATATCTACTAGCACCTCAAGATGATGGGGATAGTTATACAATACTATAACGAAACTAAGGAAATCCTTTTTATGCTTAATGAAATTCATCTCTCATCTCATGGCATAGATAGACATATACAATGCATTAAGGCTCATCTACGCCTCCCTCTAGACCTTGAATGCTTCCTTAGGAGTAATAAAGAACCAATTGCAATTAAATAATTAGATTCTCGAAAGATTGAATGATGGTTTATGTTCATTTTCTTTTTGCCTATTTTCCAAGTTGGGTTTTTCATTTTTAATCTATAGTTGCATCAGCAATCCATAGGCCTCAAGACATACTCATTGTAATTTTCAAATTAACGAACTTTGATTAAAAAAAAAATTATGTTGTAAAAACTTTGGCTTTTCCACTGATCTAGATTCCCTAGTGGAAAACCAAGGAAAATCATTATATGTTTTTTTGACCAATTTCAAGAAATGAAAAACTTTTTGCTTGTGAGAAAAAAAAAAACATGAACAACATCAAATATATGCATTGTCACATAAATATGCAAAATAATTACTAAGATATATAATATGTCTAGTACTACATCACACATCAATGCTAAATCATGTCCTAATATTGAATCCTAATTCGGCCTCAAAATATCAACAAAATATATAATAAATGTATTTGTCATCTTGAGTCATCTATAATGAAATTAGATACATAAAATAGTGATTTCCTCTACCCCTTTTACAGGAAAAGGTAATGACTTTTACTCTAGAGGAAGGTGGCCCTTGGACTAGCGTTACACTGACATCCCTTAAAAGTAATATGAAGTAGGCTCTAATGTTCTCTACTAGTGCCCATACTATTGCTTTGTCCAACTCACCTTGTTGGAGTCCCAGAAGATGCCCTAGTCCTCCTCTTCCTCCTGTGCTACCTCTTACTCCCCTATTACATCATCATCACTTGCCTCTGCCACTTCTAAGGCCAACTCACTGTGCCCTAATCCTCTTCCTCCTCCATTATCTCTCTCTCCCTTATGATGTCCTTGTCGCTTACCTCCTCCTAAAGCCAATCAGGGACAAATTCCATGACAAACCTATCAATCTCAACTCTCCATGTAGTAGTGGTAACAATCATATCCAATCCACATAAGATGTTTTCTAAAGTTGTCTCACCCCAGTCAAAGATTGTTGTAGATGTAGAACATGTCATTTAGATGATGAAACTTTAACCTATATGTGGGTCATAAATTATTAATTATAATAATTTTTAATATATATCATAATTAGAGGGTGATGGGACATTAAAAAACCGTTATAATTTATGATGAATTCAAAATCTAATTTGAAATTTTTAGTCTATTGCACTTCTTGGTGTATTTTTTCAAGCACACTTCAGTTGTGCTTGCGTCAAGAGGAGCTACATGTTTGGTTGAGCACTCTAATGGAAAGATCTTGGACACTGGGTAGTCTTTGCAACATAGCTTGTCCACCAAACATAACAACAGATAAAAGAAATATAAGAAAAAACATTGAAAATAATAATAATAATAAATAAATGATGAGACAATGAAATTTGAAACATAAGCTTGCATAGCACTTTGGTCTTCCTATCCTGGATAGCCATGTCAAAGCCAAGTGTTTCACCTACCATCATATATATATCCATTTGTTTAGAAATATCTACACTTCTTGTGAAGATGGCAATATCCTCTAAACACAAGTGAGGAATCTATCCATCACCTTAGCATCAAATATGAACCACAAGAGTAAGAAAATGTGGGGTTTTGGTAGATCCTTACAACATGATTGGGGCAATGGAGTGTATTGTTCCAACCCTTATAAATCACTCTATATGTCAATAGTTGTTTATCAAACTCATCATCTCCTTTATCCTCATAAGCAGGTACAAATGGCTTCTTTGGCCTTATTAAGAACCTCATGCTTCAACGGAGAAGTCACAGACCAAAAAAACAGAGGGTCACCAACACACCGAGGAGATGTTAGCTAACAAAAAGAAAGAAAATTAGGCACCTAGACAAATCATCCCACCTCTTCACACCCTTCCACATACATTACGACACAACATCCTTTCTAGCTACAACGTAACAAACAACAATCAAACTACCAAGCAAATAAGTCACAACCTAAACTTGACCACTAGAAAAGTCGAGGATCGTGATAACTAGTGTTTGGAGCACGTTACTGAGAGGTAAACAATCCCCCAACCTTTACAATGCTTCAAACAACAAATGCACTAATAGCAAACCCACCACGCTATTGCACCCCTCCATGTACAAAACACCCAACAACCTTTATAGCTAGAAAGTCAAGGGCGGTCAACAATCGAACTTCAAAGAGGAGTTGTCATTCGCTGACACTCAATGCTGGATAAATCCAAGGGCCAAAAATACACCAGTGGTGCAAGGTCGCGCCCTAAAGAGAGGGATGTCCCCAAAGCACACACCACAATATTGTTGCAACAATCAAAGCATCCAAGAAATGACCAATTCGCACAAAAAACCCACAATCCAAAGGGAAAAACAAGAACATAATTCACTACTTCTTTCCTTATAAGGGGAGTCGCTCAGGAGAGGACGAAGAATTCCCTCCCTCAACATCAAAGTCACAAGAGAAGAATGCTACGTCATGCCCATTAACAGAGAAACTTGCAATTTCAATGGAGCTCGGACCAAGTGAGGTGTTTTTCATTACCTAGACACCCAACCCTTCTGCAAGGGCAGATCAAGGAACAGTCGAAAGTAGGGTGGCCAGCGGAGCGAATCACGCCTCTTCATCCATCCCATATTGACCCCGCCTTGACAATTCCCCCACACAAAAGGATTGAGGCACCAAGTGCATGCACAACCACTCCCTTAAGCCAACCACCAACCAAAAATCTCACCCAAGCAACACATAAACCATCGTTGCCTTTTGGAGAGAACTAACTATGGAGGCCCACATCTTCTAACGAACAAAAGATCGAGCCCCTGATATGGAAAAATACTTTATTGTATGTATTGATGCATCTAAGCAAGGATTAGATGCAATATTAATGCAAGATAGAGGAGTAATAGCATAGGCCATAAGGAAGTTAAAGCCTTATGAAGAAATCTATGTTACTCGTGACTTAGAATTGGTCGTTGTAGTACTAGCATTGAAGATATGGAGACACTAGTTTGTAGGGAGAATTTTTGAACTCATAAGCGACCACCAAAGTTTGTAATACTTATTGACTTGAAGGGCTTTGAATGCTAGGCAAAGACAATGAAGTGAATTCTTAAGTGAGTATGAATTTGGAATTTTGTACATTAAAGGGAAAGTGAATGTAGTGGCAGACACTTTAAGTAGAAGACCGAGGATATTTTCCCTCATACCTATCATGGTAGAGTTGAGGAAGCGAGTACTAGAGCATCTCTTAGAAAATAGATGGTATTTAAAATTAAGATTTGGACATGATACTGAAGATCTAAAAGAACCTAAGTTTGAGAGATATGAACTAGAATATGATGGATTGTTATGATTCCATGGCGAATGTATATCCCTAATAGCAGAAATATCTAAAATATCGTCCTTAAGGAAGCCGACATAGCACTGTATTGTGCGCATCCAAGTGTAAATAAAATGTACGTTGACACAAGGAAACTCTTCTTTTAGGCAGGAATGAAGCGTGATATTTTCCAATTTGTTGCAAAATGTCTTGAATGTCAGCAAGTGAAAGTTGACATCATCACTAAGCAAGTCTCGTGCAACCTCACAACATTCCTGTGACTAAATGGGAAGTGATTTCTATGGATTTTATCATCGGGCTACCTCTTACCCCACAAAAGCACAATGTCATTCTGGTTGTGGTAGATAAACTAACAAAAAGCGTTCATTTTATTCTTGTAAGAGATCCCTATGAAGTTTTTTTTTTTTTTTTTTTTTAAGCTATGGTAGGATCTTTTCTATTATATACAACCAAAAATAAAATATGTACAGTCGCTGGTGACCTCAACCCGCGCCGAATGGAAACCGGGTCTGTTGGTCACCATAAGTCTGAGAATGTCAACTTATAACCTATGAAAATGCATAACATGTTTAAAACATAAACATTACCCTATCAACATACTATTTCTATATTTCGATCAGCTATTACAGTTCAAAAACTTGCCCACAAAACTGATTCTCTTAGGCCTAACTGAGAATTCATTTGAAAACAGAGCATAACAAATCAATCTACCATGAGTTCCGGTTTGATCTCCTCCTCCTGCTGCACAATGGTTATCTTTTTCATCATCATTTGGATTTCCTCTAGTCTGTTGTGTTGCATCAGGAGCGTGAGCTAGAGGTTTTTCATTTCCCTTTTCAAGTTCGGGAATCCTTGAGCTATCTCCATCATCTCCTCGACGACCTGTTCCATGGCTTTTGCTAATAGACGCTTCACAACCCAATAAACATGCAGTGCCTGCTTATACAGCGATAAGCGCCCCCTTGTGTTCCCTGGGTCCGGTAGAAGAATGCTCCATTCCTCCATTTTTGGATCTGAGGCCTCCTCCAGAACTTTATTTTCCAAATCATCAATAATCCTTCTTATCTCCGCGTTGGTCCCTTCGTTGTACGCTCGTTCTGCTTCCTGAGCTATCTGCTCCGTGGTTCGACGCCCTCTTTTCTGTTGATTTGGAGGTGATGTCTCAGTTTCATAGCGGTCAGCTTGCCAAATTCTCCCACGACCCCTGCGCCTTCTGCCCTTACCTCTTCTGGATGGTCTTCCTCTAGTGTTACCCCGACTTCCTTGACCAACCTCGAAATCCCCTTCCTTCCCAGTCTCCATTTCTCCTTCCCCGCGATTTCCTTCTTCTTCCGTCAGCTCCTACTCCATCCTTTTGTTCCTAACCTCTCCTTTCTTGGACAGCTGATATTTTTTAGTCTCCTGCAAGCTTTCTTTCTCCTCTGCCCTCTGCTTAACATTCTTTCTCGCGTTCCGGACTTCATGCTTGTTCTTCCCCTGATCCACCCGTCTGCCATCCTCTCCAATGTTTTCGCTTTCCTTCCTTCCTCCCTTCGCCATAGCCTCCTGCCCTCTTTTGAGATAGTAACCAGGGTTTCTTTGCCAGATAGCTTCAAACTTCGCCACCTCTCTAATCCTCAGTTTATCAGTTGTATTACCTTCACCTGCTCTTGTTAATTTATCGCCACTTATCCTGCAATCCACTGACTGAGTGCCGCCATTCTTCTCCCCTACCTTCTCCATTATTCTCTCGGTTCCTTGTCTCGGGTTTCTGCCTTTCCTGCATGCCGTTGTTGCATCCCTTAATATGATTACCCTGAGATGTGGCTTGTGCTGCCACGCACTGCCCACCATCATTTCTCTGTATAGTTCCCTTTTCCCCACCCCGATCGGGGTGAGATCCCTATGAAGTTGTTGACATAGCTCAAGTTGTTACAAATGAAATCATTAGATATCATGGAGTTCCTAAAAAAAATCATATCGGATAGGGAATCACGATTCACTTCAAGATTTTGGACTTGTATGCAGTCAGCCTTAGAAACTCAACTAAATTTAAGTACAACTTATCATCTTGACACTGAGGGACAAACAGAAGCGGTTAACCAAGTAATAGAAGATATGTTGAGGATGTACATTATGGATCAGTAAACGCATTGGAAAAAGTGCTTACCCCTGGTTGAATTTGCATGCAATAATAGCTACCACAGTTCAATCGGAATGCCTCCATTTGAAGAATTACATGGCAAACCTTGCAAAACACTGTTAAGTTGAGACACATTAAAAAACCAAGTGATAGTGGGGCCAAAATTAATTCAAGAGATGGAAGAACAGGTAAAACAAATTAGGCAACGGTTAAAGGAGGCACAAGATAAACAGAAGAGTAGGGGATAAAGTTTGCATCCACATCAAACCAAACAAAAGCACCATCCGATTTGGAAAATGAATGAAGTTGTCACCCCAGTTCATTGGGCCATTTAAAGTTCTGGGAAAAGTTGGACCTGTCACCTATTGTCTTGCACTACCACTCCACTTGCATAAAACATAAAAAAATTTCATGTATCTGTATTACGACATTACATCGCTAATGAATCACAAAACCTTAAGTGGAAGGAACCGCAAGTATTAGATGAGGGAACCATTTTGGTCAAACCATTAGTAGCCCATTGCAAGTCTGTCTCTGTCAACCAACGAAAAACCCTTTACCTAAGGTTCAATAATGGCACACCTCAACACCAATTAAAAAGCTCTCATGATATGAAACTAGTTTGCATGACTTTTCCCTCTAGTTTACAATTATAAAATAAAAGTGTGTCACTCCTCTGAAAGGCATTCTCTTCACATCCTACGTAAAAATCAAAATAGACTGAAAAGATACAAAGCTAGTAGAAAACCATTTAATGGCAAGATACACCAAAACAAGGTAGGATATCTCTCCATAAGCAACATAGCATTGTCCATTATGACTTGGACAGCATTCTATGGACTTACTTTCTTACCCTTCTAATCATCCCAACCATTTGACATCACAGTTGAACTAATGGTTTCCCATGATGCCTTCAGCTCCTCCAATCTATCAGTGCAATAAGCTTCTTCATTTAGAAGAATAGATCCTCCCAACTCATTATACGAATAAATTGTGTACCATAAGCCAACAATAGCAATAACATCAAATATAGGCTAGTAGAAAGGATTGTTTTTTGCCACATTGAAAGGAATTCCACTTCATAGAAAACACTTAGCCACTAGCTTGTCAACTTCTTAATTCTCCGTTCGTTAAGCACCTACCTAATAGAATGTTGTGCGCCAAGTGTGCTTCTAAGAATAAAAAAACGAGGTAAATGAGAGGCCAGCCTTTGTGGAAGGTGGTGCTCAAGAACCACTCTCACTTCTTCCTCGGACTCAGGTGGTGCTCAAGAACCACTCTCACTTCTTCCTCGGACTCCTCCCCTTACAACTTGTTCTCACTTCTTCCTCGGACTCCTCCCCTTACAACTTGTTCTCACTTCTTCCCCAACTCCTCCCCTTGCAACTTGTTCTCCCCTTGCAACTTGTTCTCTTTTGTTCTCACTTCTTCCCCAACTCCTCCCCTTGCAACTTGTTCTCTTTGGTTGCATGCTTTGATCCCCTTGCAACTTGTTCTCTTTTGTTGCATGCTTTGATCCCCTTGCAACTTGTTCTCTTTTGTTGCATGCTTTGATGGCCATACAAATTATTTTTATTATAAGATTATGGACCCTTATATACATAAAAATAAAAAGTAAAAATGATTTAAAATATAGGATAAAACTATTTTAAATGATAAAAACATTAAATTTACCTAAATGAAACTAGATTTCATAACCATTTATAATGAAACCAGATTTCATAACCTAGTAACCATAAATGCAGATGATTACATTATATGATAAAAAAAAAAAAAAAAAAAAAATTTACACACTAAATAAACTTTAAAAACACGTCCAATTCTAATATAAAAACAATTATATAAAGAGATTCTCCAAAATAAAATAATAATATTTATAATCAGCCAAGTAGATTAATAAGATCCATACGAACAAAATAGTTTTTGATAGCATAGCTTCACACATAAGAGCTTCACTCATAAGAGAGCATAAAAACATAAAAAGTATGCTTGTAGAAAGCATGAAATTTAATTTGTATGGTAAAAGGATGCAACTTCAATGACCTGTTAAAACATTTGAAGATTTAAAAGCATAAATAACTTAAATTGTATATTGAAACGATGGAAATTCAATAACATATCAGAACACATGGAGAATTTGAATGCATAAATGACTAGTTGAGAATAATGAAAGTCATTGGAACATTCAAAGGAGTAGTTGTGTCATCCCACACACCATCACTGTAAATTGCGGAATGTAAATTGAAAAGAATGAACAGCATTGTAATTGAAAAATGGAAAAATAAATTATCATTTACTAATACAAGTTTTCATGTGTAAACACTGAGAACTCTCTTGCACATAAATAAGTTTGAGCATAATTCAGTTCCATATATATGATAGTGTACAGGTTTAACATAAGCAGTAGGGACTAAGTGGCGAACAGTGCTCTCATACTCTGTCAATTTTGTCTTCCAACAGACATCCCTTTCTATTCTGCTCAACAAAACACAAGTAGTATTTTTCTACACTACAAACATAATTTGCTTCTTTAAAACCTCATCTACAGTTCCTGATAAGACAGAATGGCGGACCAACTTCGGGACGATAAGAGGGCCCTTATTACAAATATAGGCCTGAAAGCACAACAAAAGAATAGTTGGAAAGAGGATGACATGTGACCCTGGTGTAGACAATTAGCAGACAGTCAAATTTCTAGTGTACCCATGATATCACTTGGGCTGATAATAGCTCGTTCTCTCGGCTCTCTCTGCTCCGCGGACATGGACATCTGCTCTGTCATATGCTCTCTCTGCTCCGCGGACCTGGACATCTGCTCTGTCATATGCTATATCCGCTCCGCGGACCTGGACATCTGCTCTGTCATATGCTCTCTCTGCTCCACGGACTTGTACATCTGCTCTGTCATATGCTCTCTCTGCTCCACGGACTTGTACATCTGCTCTGTCGTGTGTTCTCTCTGCTCTGTCATGTGCTTTCGGTACTTCCTGGAAACGGACATGGACATCTCCTCTTTCCTGCGCTCCTCCTACTCTTTCCTTCACAACTTTTTCTCTCTCGTATGCTTCTACTTCATCTTCATCTGCATAGAACTCCTCCTCTTGCCCTTCCTGCCCTTCCTGTTCTTCCTCGTCCTCGTCCCACAGGTAAGGGGTCAGAGTCTTGGGTGTGGGCAGTGGCACCTTTGCCTCTTCTATTATTTTCACTATTTCATCAATAGGTTGGGGTGGATTGTTATGATCATCGTGCATGTAGCCTGCATCAGCCCCTTCCATGAGCTCCCTCGGCAAGTTCTTCAGGAACCATGGGTGCTGCCGTATGTCCCTGATGCTGATTCTCTGTATGCAAATCCAATGCATTAAAACAAAAATTATATGAGGAAAGGCAAGGCAACGGCTCCCCTGAAAGGCCGCTAAAGTAAAAATGAGAAGGAAAAGCCAAATTAAAAAAAGGTTACCTTGTGTGGATTGGCCACAAAAATACGGCCAAGCAGCTCCTTGCATTCAGGTGACACGTGTACATAGTCCGGAATAGTATATTGCACGCTCATTATGCGCTGACATGTCAGACAAGCGTTAGTTGTTCGTTTCCTTAAAGTCATTTTCCTACCATTATACCATATTTACTGATCAAGCGAAAGAGAAGGTTCCAGCGGTTCGAACCTCAGACCTCTAACACCTGAACTCACCTGTATCGTTTTCCGAAAGTTTTTCGGGTCGTCTTGATCTTCGAAGGGGTAAGCCCCAACTAACATCACGTACAGAGTAACTCCGCAAGACCAGACATCTGCAAGCTGAGAAACAGAAACCCCAGCGGCACTGAATTAGAGGTACTGCGTGTGGAAACCCCTAAAGCATCCAAATTACAGACAGTGCGTGTGTGCGTGCACAATGAATATTTATTCCGTGGGAAGTAACAGGATCGGATCCCTACCTTGCCGTCATACTCTTTCCTGGACAAAACCTCAGGAGCGATGTAAGCAGGGGTTCCGACGGTCGATTTGGGCCGAGAATGAAGCACAGAAGACTGAACACACAACACAAAACGCGGCCGTGAGCTTAGCCTGACATATTTCAACAATTACAGAGAAAAACCGAATCGAAAACCTCAAAAAACTAACCTTCGAGTATCCGAAGTCACAAATCTTGAGCCGGGGCGCAGGGCTGCCGTCCAGTAATGTATTTTCCAACTTAAGATCGCGATGGCAGATTTTCTGCGGTTTGCTTTAAATAAATATTAAAGAAACGACCACAGCAGTATTTGCAGAGTAAAATAAAATAAGAAGAAAATAACCAAAGAAAATTAAAGAAACAGCCACTGTAATATTTGCAGAGTAAAGATAAAAGAAGAAGAGAAGAGATGGACATGAAAGAAAAAGTCGCAGCGATATTTGCAGAGTAGTAATAAAAGAATGAAAAAGACTATTGCATACCATAGCATGGCAGTAGCTAACTCCCGAAATCAGCTGCTGAAAGAAAAATCTTGCCTGACGTCACAAAGTGCCGTATATTAGAGGCAATCCCTTCCGCCTGAACAGAACAAAATAAAATCCACCGATGAAGACATACCTCGTCCTCGCTAAAGCGTCCGGCGTTACAAATGCGATCGAAGAGCTCCCCTCCGGCGGCGTACTCCATGACTATGGCCAGGTGAGTGGGAGTCAGCAACACCTGAAGCCAAAAAATAAGCAAAATACAGCAAATCATCCCCGGATTCATTTTGCCCCAAATGTAGGGCTACGGCGAGGGTTCGAATATCCTTACCTCCTTGAAACGAATTATGTTCGGGTGCCTCAACGACCGGTGATTTATAATCTCACGCGCAACGTTTTCATCTATCTGCACAAAGGCCAATCCACACCATCAGGATTTCCCTGAGTGCAAAAGTAGATCCCGAAGCCATCAAAGTTCAAACACTGAAATCAGGGCAAGTGAGAAAGCAAATCATTATACCATACCTTACGGCCTCTCTCGATGTATTTCATAGCGACAAGCTCCTTCGTCTTCTTGTCCCGCATCAGCCTGGCTACGCCGAAATTGCCAGAGCCGATGTCTTTCACTACCTCGAACCGATCCATTTCTGATCAAATCTAACGCCTTCCCTCTCCTCTGATTCGATCCTGCGATCTGCAGCAGCAGTTGAAACAACAATAAAATCCACTCGCTCGTCTCTCAGATTTGCCCCTCTTTAAACCAAGAAACCCCAACCGGTCGTGTCTTCGCCGCAGCCTCCGCTCGCCTTCGCCTTCGTTCTCGTTTTCCTTAAAGTAGTCCAGCCGTATTCTCTCTCCCAGTCATTGGTGCGTCAAGATATTACTTTTTTATTGTTTCTCAGTGCGTAAAAATATTAAATTTTTATTCTGTTTCCTCGCGGTTAAAGAACACATGTTACGCTCATATAATATTCCCGATGCCTTAAGAATCAACACTTTTTCACATTCCTTACTTTTCACACCTACCGCTTGGAACGGTATTTCCCGTCTGTTCCCTTCCAAATTTTAATTTATGAGCAAATTTGGAAAATTTGCCATCTGTCATCTAGAGTTATTGTATATTCGCCATTTGTTATGTCCAGGTGTGGAGTCGAGGTGGAGACATTGGCTCTATACTCTTACATTTAAGATACTTCAAAATAATATATTTTTATATTTTAAATTAATAATCAACCAAAAATATTTTTTAATAAATCGCATGAAAAAGACCTTTGTTGACGGCGTTTCGAACCCACTGGTGTGTTCATCATTCAGGGACAAACTTGTCCTAATGATGAACCACACTAGTTGGTTAGAAACGCGTCTTTGTAGACGCGTTTCGAACCAACTAGTGTGGTTCATCATCAGGACAAACTTGTCCTGATGATGAACCACACTAGTTGGTCCTGATGATGAACCACACTAGTTGGTTCGAAACGCGTCGACAAAGGTTTTTTCATGCGATTTACGCCGAAGCCGAAGCTCTTCCTATAAATATGATGGATCACAGAAACCTCAATTCTACAATGATTATTGATATAGAGAGTAAAAGGAAAACGAATTTTTTTTTAGCACTGAAGAAGCTCCGCATAGCCCTAGAATATTTTTAATCTTTTTCTAGAGTTATTTAACATGGTCATGTTATGCTACTGGAACGAGGTGAGGAGGTTATCATTAAACTTTTCCAACTATTTGGACTATACATCATTGACAAATTTAATGGGGGAGAGGTTATCATTAAATTCTCCTAACCACTGGGGCTATACATCATTGACAAATTTAACTGGGTGCGGAGGTTATCATTAAACCTTCCCAACCACTCTGGTTATACGTCATTGACAAATTAAAAAAAACTAGTTGTCTTTAAAATGATTTTTTGGAAGTTTTTACAATAGGTTTTCTAGTCTAATTTCTCTCGAATCTAACAAGAATTTAACAACTCCTTAAAAAAATCTTATTATTAATTTTAAAATCTTATTATTAATTTTAAAATATTTTTAATATTTAAATTTACCAATTAACTAAATTCATTGAATTTGTAAATCAAAAATATTTATTATAAAAAATTACAATTTACAAGTTCAATTCTCTAAACACTGCGATAATTAAATTATATAATTAAATAAAAAACCCTAAACGTAAAAACTTTTATAACCATCCTTAGAAAAATTAAACAAATTTCATTAAACCTAATCGTACAAACTTATTCCCTACCAAATATGATTTGCTCATGAAGCATCCTATTTATGTATATATCGAAAAAGCCTAATCCCCTTCGCCCGCCCCAACCCCGCCACCAAACTATTGTTTCTTATTAATTTTAACTTTCGGTATGGACTTTCGGTACAAAGATGCTCGTAACTTTATGTTTTAAAATAAATACGATAAAATTTATATATTTTAATTGATGTAAGTGAAATAATAATATAAATAGTTATTGATTTATCTTTGTACTTAGGAATAATTTTTTTTTTATATTTATGAGAAAAAGAAGAAATTAAAAAACTATATAAATTATTTGAAGAAATCAAATACAATGTATTACCTTATTTATTTTCCACCGACAAATAAATAAATCTCAATTACAAAATTACATTTAAATATTCAATTTTATTTTTTGGAAATTTTATTGTTCTGATAAATTAAAAGAATATTACTAAATTATGTATAGGCGTGCTTTGCTTATAGTTTTTTGAAAAACTATTAAACATAATCCCAATTCCGTGGAGATCCTAATTATTTTTAATGTGTTCTAATAAAGTAGAGGAATATTACTAAATTAGGTATATATGTGCTTTGCTTATCCCACAATAAAGGGTAACATGCAATGTAAATAATTGAATCTTTTACTAATGAGGTTGGGAAAGAGGAATGAGGTTGGGAAAGAGGTGTTTGACTTTGGTATCGATGAAAATTATGGGTAATATTTTATTTTTATTAAAATATTAATATATTAGTATATATTAATATATACTGAGACTAGATTTTGGTTTATTGGACTTAAAGAAATAGATTATTTAGTTTGATTTAAAATTTTATTCCTATGTACAAAAAGTTTGAAGAGAAGTCTCCCATGCTCACTATTATTTTGACATCATAAAAGGTTAGGAAGGTCAATATTGCGACAAAGATTATGAAACTGAGATCTAATGTGGTTGTAGGTGGGGTACTCTAAGAGGAAGTGGTTTTCATCCTCAATGTTCTTATTCTCACAGAGATGGCAGATCCTTCCCATCCATGGTGTTTTAGGAATTGCCCAGCGACTTGTTTCACTATGGAGCTCATTAGAGTTCATTCTAATTTTGGCTATATTAATTTTTTTCCATTAATGTTTTATTTTTTGCTTATAGATAGAATGATGCATTGCAAAACATTGAGATACTTTTGATCACACCATATTTTTTCTTTGTACTTAGAAGTAACAATATTTTTAATGTTATTAATGTTTTGCAATGCATCATTCTCATTGATCTCCCAATGGTTTAACCAGGCCCTCGTGTCTTTATACCACCCCGGCTTGAGCCTTAGGTGGTTTTCGCTAGAATTTAAAGCTATCTTAGGAAGTCTAATAAATAAATAAATAAATATATATATGTTTTTATATTTAAAATTATTGATAACTGTAGGGTTTAATTTGTTTTTTTACAATGTGATGAATTGGTAATGGCCAGACCTAATCTAAGGTTTAATTTGTTTTTTTTATAACTTGGTGAATCGGTAACTACCAGACCTAATCTAAGGAAGACCCAAGATCAATTCTAGTAGCTGCCACTATCAGACCTAATCTAAGGAAGACCGAGGATCAATCAATTCTCGTAGTTGTCACTATAACACCAAGAGTACATCCAACTACCTCAAAGCAAGATATACTAATTTCTTATGATTTTGGCAAGAGTTGAGACTCCTACTCTTTGAGCCACACACCATAGCAAGCTGCCACTATAACACCAAGAGTACATTGGTAACTCTAACACCAAGAGCACATTCGAATTGCCAAACCTAATCTAAGGAAGACCCAGGATCAATCAACACCAAGAGTACATCCGTAACTATAACACCAAGAGTACACCAGTAACTGCCAGACATAATCTAAGGAAGACCAAGGATCAATCAATTCTAGTAGCTACCACTATAACACCAAGAGTACATCCAACAACCTTCAAGCCAGATTTCCTAATTTCTTATGATTTTGGCAACAATCAATTCTCGTAAGTGCCACTATAACATCAAGAGTACATCCAACAACCTGCAAGCCAAATGCCGAGACTCACCCTAATGAGGGAGCCTACTCCTAGATGCCGAGACTCAGGCTAATGAGGGAGCCTAGACTCACGTTAACAAGGGAGCCACCCTAACAAGGGAGCCTAGACTCACGCTAACAAGAGCCGCACACCATAGCAAGACAATATACTCAATATGATTTGAACCATAACCTCTTGGGTTTCACCCAACAAACCCAGTTGCCTCACCACACATCACTGTATTATAGAGCCCAATTTGTTAGTACAAGGTAATTAAGTTATAAGCACGGTCATTATTTGTATTCCATATTTATTTTTATTATTTTAAATCGTTTTTTCATGTATTTGTTATTATTATTTTAAATCGTTTGCACTTTTCATGGAGCTTTTTATTTAATGATCTGGTTATTGAAGTTCGAGCCTATATCGAATTAAATTTTTTTTAGCTCTAGAGTTAGACTACAAATAGGTTACTTAATACTACTTTGAAAAAGAGTTAATACTGCTTTGAAAAAGGGAGGATCTAATTTTTGTTTTTTTCAACAACGACGGTCATCGTTTGTGTCAAAAAAAAAAGAAAAAGTGGTTGTAGTTACACTGGCACATCGTATAATAACAAAAAGAGAAGAAAATAATGCCACTGTCAATAACCTTAGATGTAAGTTATCGTTTTTAATCGAAATTATGGAATATTATATTAAAAAGGTTTGTGTACACCGGTAGTAGTGATATAGAATTTCATTAAAAAGACAACTCCGAAAAACCACATAGAGAGTTTGGTAATGTTTAAAGTGATTATTCTAAAATAAAAATATTTAATATTTTAATTATTTTTGAAAATATAAGAATAAAATATATTATTTTTTCCTTAATCAACTCTAGAGGGGAGAGAAATTGGTTGTTTAATGTTTTTGTTATTTTTTATTTGGTGTTTTTCTTTTTCTTTGAAATCTATTTGAATGCAGTTGATTGACATTTTATTGTTTGAGGCTCCTCAGTGGGAGTCTTTATCGAGGTTGATGAACAAGTTCCTTATCATACTATATTGTGCTTCCATAATGTAAATTTTAAACATTAATAGTCATGTGTATATATATTTTTTCTAAACAAAAAAGAAAACAATAGCAATCACACATAATACTTAGAGATTTACCATATAATAGATTCTTTATAAACAAAAAAAGCAATAGCAACCACACAATACTTAGAGATTAACCAACAAAATCTTTAGAGCTATTGAAAATAGCAACAAGAAATGCTACAAATAGAAATGTTATAAATAGCATTTCAGGTACCAGTATTGGAAATAACAACAAGGAATGATAAAATAGAAATGCTAAAATAACATGGTTATAAATAGCATTTCAGGATAGATTCCAATTTTAATTAGTCCCTGAATTAAAATTGAGAATTAAAATTTGAATTTGATCTCACCAGTTGTTTGTTAAATAATTAATTAATTCATCTTGAGTTAATTAGTTGGGGAAAATCAAACATGAAGTCTTTGTGAAGACATGCATCAGTTATCCCTTTGATCAAGGAAGTTATCCCTTAATTAAGGAGATAATGATGAGTTGTAATTACTTAGCTCAGTTAACTGAGCTAAGTCCAGTTAAATTAGTTTCAAATAGTTGGAGGAACTAATTGTGAGTTCACTCAGTTAATGCATGCATGCATGCAATTAGTGTTCTCTAGATAACTGAATATTCTCTCATAAATAACTCATGCATGTCAGTTCAAAGAAAGACTCAGTTGAGATTAAAGACAGGGACATTGTACTATCAATTGAAGGATTTTTCCTATAAAGGAAACTCATCCATGCAGAAGGAATTATCTCCTTGAGGATTGTGCAGTTATTTTAGAGGTCAGTGTTGTGTGTGAGGTGAGAATCGCACAGGTTGCAGCTGGAGGACCCAAGAGAAACTGCGCAAGGAAATAGGAGGCTTGGAGGAATGAAGGAAGGCATATGTGTTGTCTATTCTATCTATGAGTAGCAGTGAGGGTTTGTACTGAGAGTTGGATAGCTTATGAGCTAAAGCATTGTGTAATCCTGAGATATTTCCACTTGTAGAATTGAGACTTCTGTGATTTGTCATAGTTATAAGGAGAGCTTCACCGTAAATCACATAAAAAAGATTTCTGCCAACGCGTTTCGAACCAACTAATGTGGTTCATCGTCAGGACAAGTTGAAAATACAGATCTAGCTTAGCGTTTTAAATAGTCCATGCAGAGACTCCAACGGCTAAAACATTCCAACAGCTAATAGGAACCCCAGTCAAACTACCTCTCATTAATTAAAAATAAAATATTATTATATTCAAAGCTAGGTTAATCTTGGTAAAAATAATTCATTTATTTAATTTCAACTATTACCCTATTATACATAAAAATATGTGCCTATGTATATGTTAATATTTATTTAATTAATTGATTAAATCTAACCTAAATATAAATGTAAACTCTAATACTTTAAACCTAATCATCTTAAAAGCCCTATTTGTTATTATTATTACCCTAATTTATAATTAATTTATAATTAATT